>JAODUH010000015.1:3098871-3115492 GCA_027564835.1 Typhlichthys subterraneus | reverse complement strand
TGTGCTGCTACACTGCGCCCATCTGCCCCATGTCTCTCCATGCTGTGGACCATGATGCTTCAGCATGGCTCTCTGGGCGCCGTAAAGACTTTGGCACGGTGCGGCGGGCCATGCAAGCAGCCCCCCCTCCCCTTCTGGTCCCCGGCCCGTCCTCCGCATGCACACACACACCGACGCAGCACACCGTCGTTCAACATATGTACGGACTCCATATACGCGTCCGAGCCTTCTCTTGGTGCTTCTAGAACGTAGGTATAAGCGGGGACGGAGTGTGTGATTCAACTGTGTTGTTGTTGTTGTTGTCCTACATGCACCTTACTGTTCATTGCTAGACACCCTCAGACCCCGACCATGTACGTGACTGTGTGGTACACGGTGCCACCTTGTCTGTAGGGCGGGGCGGGGCGGGGCGGTTAATTTAGCAGACTGGCCCGTCATCAGCGAGCATCTGACAAACAACAGTCGCTGACAGGCTGCGTTTCAATTGGCCAGGGGTGACGCCCTCGCTCCTCTCTAGCTATGGTTGTCTCTCTTCATCGCTCCCCTCATGGCATTTCTCTGGCAGGTTTCCTCCGGTAAAATTATTTCCCTCCCGTTTTTTTTCTTTTCTCCCCTCCCCCCCCCCCCTCCTCGGCATTCCCGCGGGCAGCCTCTTTCGGCTGGGCAGAACGCAACGGCTTGAGTGGGTGGGCTGGCACCCCCGCCCCCACGCACTTCACCCACCCCACAAGGCCTGTCCCAAACAGCAGCCCCACCTCCAGCACACAGTGCATTCCCTAAGCCAAAAAACTGTAGCCCACAGCAACCAGGACAGGAGCTAGCTCGTATTATCGAAGGGACTTTGACATGGCCATAGCAGCATTAAGGTAAAACTATACCTTGTGTTATTGTATATGCTACAAAACCAAGTATTGAAATGCTGTGGCACATTTACTTCCGAAGCATATCCAAAGTTCATAAGAGTTTGATCTATATGTTTGATCGCCACCAACCTTTGTTAAGGCCCGTACGGCTGCAGTAATGAGCTCTCAGTGTATTTCCCCCTGACAAAGGACCAGGATCAATTCACCGCTGTCTCGAGGGTTTATTGAGGAGACGCGCCACAATGAGGTCAAAGAACTGGAGCTTCAGAGCTGCTCCAACGGGCGCAAGCTCCCCTCCACACATACCTCACTGTCTCAAGGATGCGATGAGGAGGGAATCGGTCTTGTTTGTCCAAGCTGCTGCCACTGGACACCTCCAGAGACAGCAGGACAGGAGTCGGATGGTCACCTCCCCCCCACTCCCCACCCCCCTCACAACTCCTCCAGGACCGAGCCAGTGTTTACTCTCCTAATTACAGGGGAGGGGCCGGCTGACAGGCAGGCCTGTGGGTGGGGATGGGAGCGCCACTAACGGCCCGGCGCTGTCTCCCAAAATGTGATGGCAGCGTCCAGCTGTCACTGGGGAGCCTCCGCTGGCAGGACCCGGAGAGTCCAAAGAGAGATATTAAAAGGCATGAGAGGAATTGGCAGAGTCAGCGCTAACAGGGGGGTACGCCTGAGAAATGGGAGTGGATAGCTGGGGGCATCGCCAAAGTGTCATTCAAAGCAAAGTGGAGTTTAGACAGCGCACACACACACACACTCAGTTATCTAATGGAGGGGTAGATATACCAGACAAGAAAGGCAACCAGCAGAGCAACTACATTTCTGGATGGTGTTTTATGGCTTAGTCCTTTTGGTAAATAAAAAAAGGACTCCTTCGGCTCTCTTACAGTGCGATAGAAACATCACATAACATTAAAATTGAATATCAAGAAGCTATACCGGTTCCACCAGATATTATTTATTAGCTGCAGACCTCTTAGTGTAACAGCAATAGTGTGTAAGCGGGGTGTGTGTGTGTGTGCGTACACCGAGTGTCCTCATAGGGAGGTATAATCCAATAGGGGTTGTAATTCTCTTGTGTTGTTGGGCGGGCCCAAAGCGATCCCTATGGACGCATGGTGGCTGACCCTATCACACGTACAGGTCAAGAAAACACAACAGCGCTCAGAGAAAGCTTCGTTTGGGAGAAGCCCTGTTAACCGAGACTCCCAATGTCCGAGACCCTCCCGTTCCCTGCCTGCAAACCTTTGCCACACCCTCTCCTCCCACGAAAAGGCAAGACAAGAAAACCATTTGATAAATCATGAATAGTCACAGTTGTGCAAGTGCACTGTGACCACTTCTAAAATGTATTATGGGGATTACACACAAAATCACACAATGTAACATTTTCAAATGTGTTATGAATGCCTCCCAGAATCCAATTCAAATCCTAGGTTGCCAAATAAGCCTGAACAAATCCCCCCACACTGAGTTTTTCCTTCTTTGAAGAGTCGAGGAGTCCGGTCTGCAGGGCAGGTTTTACCACGCCATGCACACACCTCAACACATAGGATAGGCTAAGCTAATGCTAGGCAGGAACCAGAGAGAGAAAGCGAGAGAGAAAGAGAGGGAGAGAGAATATAGATTGCACAAAGGATGGTTATTTGACGGTTCCTTGAAAATACAAGATTTCTTTATTTAGAAATCGTCACAATTTTCCAAGACCCAAGGGTGGCAACGCTAATACATAAAATAAGCTATTAACATATGAAAACATAGCATTTTAACTGTGTAATAATACAACAAATAAAAACATAGTATATACATATAGAGATTATTAAAACATCTAAAAGTAAAACAGTAAATTATAAAAACGAAAGCAGCAGGTTTTCTAGTGTGAGACCTGATATAACATCCTCAGTGTTGACCTTGGGGCTTTAGGACACAGCTTCCTCATTTGTCCTTGGTGGTTTTCCCTAAGTCCTGACATTGCCTCCTCAGTGAATATCAGAAGACCTTTAACTGGAATTGTTGCTTTTGTGACACAGCTCCTGGGTAAACACACACACACACACACACACACACACACACACACACACACACACACCCACACACACACACACACACACACACACACAAAACTGTTACAGGTCTGTTTAACGGGTGTGTCTTATTAATTACAAAGTTAACTTTCATGTTTTAAGAGAACATGTGCCAACTAAGCCTCCATAGTAAATTATTATTATTTTAATTATATTGTAAATAAGGAATATGAAAAACACAAATAATTGAATGTATGATGTTGTAAATTAAATTGCTCACGATTAAATTCACTCATGACCTGAGAATGTGTTTATAACAGTGAAGCAGTGCAAGTTCCTACACACAAAATACTAATTTCACATATTCTAAATGAATAAATAAAACCAATGGGTGTTTCTATTCAGTGGAGTGTCAGTAAACCCTTCCCAAAGTGACAATGAATGGGGCTACTCCCCTGTAATCCCTGGGGAAGACTTTGAATGTGTTTTCATGACCTCTGGGGTCACCTACATGTTACACTACACAAAGGTTTAGCTGCACTGCAATGAACGGACCGCAACCCAGACCGACAGCCTGCTCTGTTGACCGGGCCTGCTGAAGGCTGCTGCGCTTTTTAAACTGTGAGAAGTCACAACATATCAACACTGCTAGGCTAATTACAATACAGCTTGCGATTATGCTTTTCTTAGCTCAATCCTCTCTTGTCCTTCACAATCTCCCATCCTTACTAAATGAAAGAGTAGCTCATAATGATTTTCTTAGCTTTAGAAATGTTACAAACACAGGTGTATGTTCTATTATAGTTATTATAATTATTATAAAAATAATAATAATTATTATTATTATTACTACTAATACTACTACTACTATTATTACTATATATATACACATTTTTCATGTATATATACATTTTGATATGTACATATCGAAAATTATGTATTTTGGATACTTTATATATTCAAAAAAATAATTTTATATACACACATATATCATATACATATATACATATATATGTGTGAGTATATATATATATATATATGTTTTCTATATAGCATGTCCAATTTGCGTTTGTGACTGGGATTTTAGCTTTGTTTAAAATGTATTTTCAATGTTCCTAACATGCAGATATCAAACAAGGAGAAAAATGCCCTTTTCCAACGCATAGAAGGATATAAGGGTATATGTTGCACATTTTTCTGTAAATACTATATGCCAACTTCAAAGTATGGCATTTATTTATTTATTTATTTATTGTGCTTTTTTTATTAGCCACTCTTTGCTGTGCTCTTTTGCATGACATTATAGAAACATGACGCTGTTTTCCTTATTTGCCTTGAAATGTTCATATTGTCATTATCAGTTAGGGGGGAATAGTTCCCTATAATGGAAAAGTTCATAAAATGCCAGGTTGATGGCATTAATAAAGACTCTCTTGACACACCAGAGGCAGATAAAAGACGTGGTCGACGTCAATTAGCTGGCAGTCAGTGGGAGCAAAGCTCGCCAGAGGCATTCGCTCGTTCTCCCTTTAAACGTCCTTTTAAGATACCCAGTCCCTGCGGACTGCTTGGCTCTGGAATTTAATAAATAATTTAACAATTTAAACGGCGAAGAGCATGCGAAATACATCAGATAACTATATTAGACCTAATGATTCTCCACGTTTAGAACCTATTATTAACATACAGCTGTTAAGATTCTTTTTTTTTTTTGTCATTTTAATTTTACTTTGTTATATTTTCAGATGTTCTTAAGCCTATAACACGCTGCAAGCGAACGCCATGGGGAAGGCCAGACAAGGGAATTAGTTAAAGTGTGACTTCTTTAAATTCTGCAAATAATGCTAAAATAGATCCATGGACTAGTAGTTTTTTAAACAATACTCTGGACATAATGATGTAACATACAGTCTCCAACTCTAAAGGCATGTATGGCTATACTGTAAATGACAAAGTAATACCTGCGCATGCACCTGCATCCATGTTGTAGTTGCTCCAGCCCAACTCCACTGCTTCAAAGTAGCAGTTGCACGACACAGGCTCCTGTGAGACGACTCCTGCGTTTCTTTCGTTATAAATCCAGCGGTTACTGTATTGCCCACGGCGGTTTCGCCTGATTGAAATCTGTCAAATGTATGCCTGTTCAGTTAAGGCTATCCTTGAGTGGAAAATAACAGTATAGACAGCAAGGCGTATTAATGTTAGCACACTAAGCACACATTTGACACTGGCCTTAAGACTGTTGCAGAGGCAAATGACGAGTCATAAAATCCACGGCCTGCCGGTGATAATAAATCTAAATCAATATTCAAATCTGTTTGAAGTAAGGTGTGTCCGTGCAAGCGCATTGTGTATGTGTGCATGTGTGCGTAGGTGTTCCACAAAGCCTAAGATGATACATTTACCAAGCCGTGACAAACCCTCGGCATATTATTTTTGGATGGCCATGCAGATTCAAAATTGTGTGTTGAATCAAGTGAAGTACACTCATCTTATTTGTCCTTTGTAGGTGTATAAATAAATGCAATAATAACCCCATTCCATATCCCCAAGACGGGCCTAATAAAACAAACATTATAGGCTATGTCATACATTTTGCAATAAAAAATAAAAATAAATGTTATTATAATTATTTATTAATTTTTTAGTAGTAGAATTGTTATTTTTAGTATTTTCTTACACACATAAAACAAAACATAAACGTGAAAATAATTCAAATTCAAAAATAAAACACAAAACATTATAAAAATTGAAAAATTAAATACTTGCCTTAAACGTTGTTTTTAAGTTTAAAAATAGCTTCTTCTTCCTAAATGTTTAAAATAAAATGGAACAAGGCGTGGAAGTATGTCCATGTCATTTTAAAAAATAGCCTACCTGATTTGGCATATTGGAGATAGGCCTATATTAATACGACATCACAATTTAGTTAAACGTTATCCTGTATAGTGCGAGATATGTTTGTCGGCGTGGTCTAGTATTCCCATGTAAATATTGTGACTGGCTTGTGGCAAGCTTTTATCAAATTGATCGAAGCACACTGGCAAGCTCTATGGATGGGAGGACAGTTTTAAGGAAATAAGACTATCTAAATCCGCTCGTGCTACGCAATGGAATGTGAGAGAACGCCACTAGCCTATTCATCTCTTTATGTTATTCTCCAATTTTTTTTCCCCACAGTATACTTTTTATTTCTGAAGGGAAAAACTTTTTTTATTCACTGTTAATTTATAGGTCCGAAATATTTTTAATCGATGTGTTTTTGCTTATTTAATGATTTTGGCTTTCATTTTATATCCCTTTATTGATTTTTAAATAGGGAAAATGCATTCAAATTAACTCATTTTCAATGTGTATAATTGTGGTGAACATTTCATAAATTAACTATAAGACATGATACAAGATCAATACATTTTACATATACTGAAAATATGGCGTTTATTATTAATTTCCACTCTGCTAGGAGATGGGAATGTTGTCAGTATAGCCCTTGCGCTGCCATTGGCTGAGGAGTTTGCGTCAAAAAGTAGCTAGTGACATTTGTTTCTCTGCAAACCTCCCCGCGAGTGCGCTATACAGACCTCAGCTCAATCCTACAGCTCTCATTGGCCAGCAGTTTGTACAAATCCAACTCAAGCGACTTCAGTGAGAACAGACTCACAAACACGAACCTATGCATCCTCCTCCAAGCGCATGACGCCGACATCTCCTCTGAACATTTTGACTTGAGCGCCTAACGTCTAACTTTTCTCAGTGTTTTGATTTTCTGCTGGCGAAGGGCCTTTTCTTCGCCAGGACACATCAGCTGACTCCGATTTATTCATCGGGAGGAAAACGAACTGCACATAGAACTTTCGACTGGTCAATATAAGAGTATGTTGATATTATTACATTGCTAGCCTATTATTATTATTATTATTATTAGTAGTAGTAGTAGTAGTAGTAGCAGCAGTAGTAGTAGTAGTAGTATATTGTTAATATTATCATAATTAACCTAAAATCTTTCAATTTCTTGTTAGGTCGTCTATAATTTTTAGGGGGTGATAATTCGCGATAAACAAAAGCTTTTTTAGACCTACTTATATGCATCTCAATTCTAAAAACAAAGAAGAACCAATTTTTACATTTGCATAGTAGACTATATGCTATAATTGTGTTCTAATAAATCTCAGTGCGAGACGGTGTTACCATACACAAAACAGCACAGTCTTATGACAGATTTAATTGCATGCAAAACATTACAGCGTTTATTTATTTTAGGCATATAGTCTAATGTATATATTTAGTTGATATGTAGTTCATTACATTCTCACATTTGCTAACAATGGGAGACGATTGAGGAGGCGTTTCATGGTTTCTTTATTTGCAGTGCACTTTCTTGCACACTCTTCGAACATAAGACTCGCTAACATAGGCTAAATAATGTTAAGGTTGTTCTCCCATTGCTGGTTATAGTCTTCTTTGGACTGAATCTAATCAAATACATCTGATATTCCGATTATTATCATTTCACGGCATAACACGTGTATCGAAGTTATAATTGCAGTTTTTAAGGCTGAAATTCAATATTTAAAAATGTGTAGGCTAATTCCTCAGTCTACCTTTGATGATCGATTACATGTATTTTCAAGTCATTATTCTGACACAATGGCAAAATAACTTTATTCAGGATATAACGTTTCATTAATAGACCATAGGAAAGTTTATTTTTATCCTATAACTTACTAAATATTAACAATTAAAGTGTAGAAGAGGTTCCAAAATGATGAAACACATTAGCAAAAAACTCGCTAAAACAATACAAACTCGAATTAAGGAGTGTGTACCATTGAGGTGATCTAATAAATTAATGAATTAACAAATACATTTATTATAATTAATTATTGGACAGGGTTATTATTATTGTGCGGTTGTACAAGTGTAGATGTGCTGATTTAAGTGCGTGCGACAGATTGCGATGAGAGGGAAAACGGTTGGTTATTGAAAAGAAAAAAAAAAAAACTTGGTACGAGCAGCCTAATCAAAATGCCCAGAAGGTTTAAAGGCTGAGAGTCACTCAAAGATGAATTGGAACCAATAGCAAATAAGAGGAGATTTAATTCAGTTACATAAAAATAAAATACATGAAAGTTGTACATTTGAATGGGCCTACTTTACATATTTACTTTCCCTGAAATGTATTTGTGATATTTAAAAAATAAAAAGACATGTCTTAAATTATCGATTTGCATTTAAATTGGTACAAAACATATACCATTTTATTATTTTTTCTTATCAAAAATAAAATACAAAATACAGCAAATTATTGGTTAAAGATTTTTCTAATTTCTCTTTCATTTTAACGTCTAACTGTTGTAAATAGTGATCTCTTAATTTGGTCGTTATATCAGTCAATTGCTTATAGTAGGCCTAAGGAGGAGCAAGTTACATGTAAAATGTGTGACTGGCTATCTTTTTAATTTATTGATGTTTCTGAAAAACGCAGTTTTAATATGTTTTCTTTTCCATCCTGGGTTACAATTTCAGATGACTTGTTGCAATTATAGAATGTTGCCCCGGGATGCGTGAGAGGTGGTTGGTGGTTGGTTGTGTGTGTGATGGGGGAGGGCTAAACACGCTCTCACCGTGAGGACAGCTGGAGATATGCTGCCTTTGAAGAGCGCCAGGGGAATGATGAGGGTTTATTTCGTTACAGTAACAGGTTTATAATCACCACTAAGTTAGCACATAATTAATGCAGTTTTTGTTTTGGAAACAGATCTAGACTACCACGGACAACAGTGCTAATAAAATAACCCGAGCACATCTCTGGGACTTCACCCATTTTCAAAATTTTCTCCAACTTCAACCCCCAGACGAACATTAGTATGATGTCTTATCTCAAGCAACCACCTTATACTGTCAATGGACTGAGCTTAACTACATCCGGAATGGATCTTCTGCACCCATCAGTAGGATATCCAGGTAGGTAAAAGCGCTATTATGGCGGAAAATATAGGCACAGAAGTTACGTTAAAATACTGTTTACGCACTATTTGTGCGTAATTACGCATATGCAAACAGAGACACGCTGTTTTCTCGCGCATTATTAGTATTTATATCCGATATGTGCTTACTTGTAGCAACGCCGCGTAAGCAAAGACGAGAAAGAACTACCTTCACGCGGGCTCAGCTTGACGTTTTGGAGGCACTGTTCGCCAAAACACGTTACCCGGACATCTTCATGCGGGAAGAGGTGGCGCTGAAAATTAACCTACCTGAATCTCGTGTACAGGTGAGCATAAACCAAGCAAGCATGTCTTCGTTACAATTATTGTAGCCCTGTAAAGAAACTCACATAGCCTACATTAGACATATCGTATAAGCCTATATTTCATTCAGGTAAATCGATATGTGATTATTCTAGGTCTGGTTTAAGAACCGGAGGGCTAAGTGTCGCCAGCAGCAGCAACAGCAGCAGAACGGCGGACAGAACAAGGTGCGACCGGCGAAAAAGAAAAGTTCCCCGGCTAGAGAAGTGAGTTCAGAGAGCGGGGCTAGCGGCCAGTTCACACCACCCGCCAGTACCACCACAGTCCCCGCCATTTCAACTAGCAGCGCCGCGCCAGTGTCAATATGGAGCCCGGCGTCCATCTCTCCGTTGTCCGACCCTCTTTCTACCTCGTCATCATGCATGCAGAGATCCTATCCAATGACCTACACCCAGGCCTCGGGGTACAGCCAGGGCTACGCCGGATCAACGTCCTACTTCGGTGGAATGGACTGTGGCTCTTACCTTACTCCCATGCATCACCAGTTGTCTGGGCCTGGCTCGACGCTCAGTCCCATGGGCACGAACGCCGTGACGAGTCACTTGAACCAGTCGCCGGCCTCCCTCTCCACTCAGGGCTATGGTACGTCGGGGCTGGGCTTCAACTCCACGGCGGACTGCTTGGATTATAAGGACCAAGCGGCGTCGTGGAAGCTGAACTTCAACGCCGACTGCTTGGATTATAAGGATCAAACTTCCTCGTGGAAATTCCAGGTCCTGTGAACACAATCATCACACAAACAGTGATGATCACCATCCACCGTAAACCCTGCATCCCCCAATATAAGCGTAACAGAATGATTCGTGGTTGTCGTCGGTTCGGCAGGGCGCTCATTGGCCTCGCGTTTTGGCAAGACGGTGTTGGTCCCCAAGAGAGGTTTAATTTATTTTTACATACTGGCAAAATATGTTATTTTCATTCTCAAGTTGTAGCCACTAATAAATATATGTGTCAGTGTGCGCCTCTATGCGTAAAACACTTGTTGGTAAATGCGGGGATAAACAGACTCATTACCGAAGTACTGCAGCCACGGAACAAATATTGATCTGCGAACAAAACTTCAGGAGAAGCCCATATTTTAGTCAAGCGCTTCTGGGCGGACATGTTTCCTATAAGCTTCGTATACACAACTTTGCCGGCCTATAGCCTACTGGCAGGTTCTCGAGGATGGTGTGTGGACTGCGCGCCCTCGAGGTGACAAGGATGCACTACTTTATTTAAGAAAAAAAAAATGTGTTTATAAGGAATCAATATGTAGTTTCTAAGAGACAATCAGTGTGTGTCTTATATAAATGGTACATATGTGTTTTTTATCTGTGCTATAGCCTTCGAAACTGTGATCTGTTGTGATTGTATGCAATTTGTGAGCCCCTCACACCAGACACTGCTGTGATTTTATTAGATTTCTAACTTTTTTGAACAACATCAACGCTAATGATTAATAATTAGCAATACAAAGACACAAAATACCTTATACCTACATTATAGTAATATTCAAGGGATAATGCAGTAAGTGACTATCGGGTTGCTTTCACGCATGCTGCCCACAATTGATCTCTGCGCACGTTGATTATGGATCTCTATTGGCTCCAAACAGTGTGATCCCAACCGAAAATACATGAATAAAGGTCCAGTGAGCTGACCCCACGTGTTCATCAAGAAACTTATTCCGTGTGTGTATGCGTGTCTGTTTGTGTGCGTGGTGGTGAGTGCCCTATCGCACGTGTTGGCGAATAACGTAATAAAGAAAATTACAGTTAAGAATGTCGAGCTAAAGCGTCATATTTATTACACATGGATCAAATTGAAATTATAGTCTCTTCTATGTGAGGCGATGTGAAACTTCATTATTTTGTATGATATTCTTCAAAAAGCGCGAGGTCTATTTATCTGAACATGTGCATTTTGAAAAATGTATCCTGAAAGGGAAAACATAATAATGTATTATAGGCTCAGTGGAAGGATATTGGACTATAGATCTTTTTACTAACCTACAAAAATATTTGAGAAAAGGAGGGGAGAAAGTATTGAACTATTCTCAAACTGTAATGGACAAGGTATCCCGGCAACGTGTAGAGAGCGTTAATTAGGCCAATTAAGGAGTCATTAGATTCTTCTCAATGGCAACACTGTGTGTCCTCTGGAGCCATTAGTCACTTCAACAGCCATTTAATAACACAGCACAATGTCAACTCTCATTTCCAAATTAAACCTGTCTGGATATAACGCACTTCAGCGTTATATGCACGTATACGCACATGCGTGCAGCTATTGTCTTTTTAATTAGTCTTTCGTATAAACTATATAGGCCAAGCCATTTAGCCTACTGGGGCCTATGTTGCCCATTGGTTGCACATATTATCAACGGTGGAATTAAGTTTTTTTTTCTTAGTTTCCGGTAGTTCAAACTTCAATTCAGATAGTCTCAACAAAAGAATGTGCGTTTTGTGAAAGCAGCATTAATCCCAGCCTCAAAGATATGCTAATCCCAATATTTTACCGGTGGGGTTTCTTGGGGGCACTGGGCTGCAGTGGCCTCTTTCAAACCCACCGCATGCTTCTCTCTTACAATCCCATAGGCTCACTTTCTGCAACAACACGGTTACTCAAATCTAAATCAATCTAAATTATTAAATATTTAAAAAACAATCATGCAAGACAACGATACTAATCATCTCTGGTAATAGCACGGTCTTCGATATTAATCGAAAAATGTATTTCTTTAAACGAATGTCTATTTTATTTTACTCTGTATCTAAAATGTAGGCCTACAGCTGAAATAGAGCTCTGCCCGGTATGGAAAGGAATTCATCAATCGATTTCATCTATATGATTGGAATATACAAAATATGATTCAGACTATCTTTAAAGTTTGTTTCAAACTTTGCACTCTTCTTACGACTTGACTGTAATAATCAGTCAGAAACCCAATCGGATCGTTCACAATAATTTGACGGCTCATCATCGGGCTGTTAGAAGTCCAACATTCAATTAGCATCATTGACATTGCCAATAATCTCTATATCATTCAGTCTACACTGAAAGAGCACAATTAAAAGCCTTGCTTGAAATAATCGAAACGTTACAGAAAATTACTTTCATAGCCTCATGGGACAGAAAATAGGTGTGTGCGTGCACGTGTGGATGCCAGTCACCATGAAACCTAACCTAAACCCTTATTGCATAGTATATTTTCAGGCCTACGGTTTACCGACGTTTTAACTAACAGCCAATATAAGAAGTACAGACTATATTTTACAAATAATGTGTCCGCATGTCACTACACTTACCCATTAATCATTAAGATATCTGATTGAAAATTAAATGTATCCTATTTTACAGAAACAACTAATATCCTATGGCAGAAAGCTGCACGGCTACATTATGACTAATCTTTGCTCACTTGTATGCATCAACTGACAAACATTTTTTTACATTATTATAACCTTGGAATTATGTCCTATATACTAAAGTCATACACGGGATTAAATCAAGTATGCAGAAAACTCAATAAATACAATTATTTTGCATCAGAACAAAACACTGTAATAGGAGCATATGGAACCGACAGACGCTGCATTAATCCCTCTTCGTTTAGGCGTTAACAATAGGCCACAAAGCAGTCCTTGTTTAGTTACTGTCTATACAGACGAACACGGTTTGTCTTACTTTACACAGAAGCCTTAGGCAACGTTTGGAAATATAGAGCTTACTCTACCTTTAATGCTTACCCACAGCCATAAGAAGAAAACAAACAGAATATACATTTTTATATCTTATAAAATGTATAAGGCCTATTATACATTCATGATTTTTCGAAATGATCTGCCTACGCTAAAATATTATTCCACGAGGGTTCAATTAGAAAACAATTGCTAATTATTACAATGGACATTAACAATCAGGGGGAAAATACAGTATAGCCAAAAAAAATAAATCCTGTTGTATTATCAAGAGTATCGCGAAGGTATTTTCACTCACCATATCAAAACAAATTATGACGCTTTTAAAACCAACTCTCAATTATTAAAAAAGGACAATATTCTTACAAACCTCTCAACTTATTCTAAACACAAACACATAAGGTACACACTCACGTATTTAAACATAGGAACTAGGAAAATAACAACATGCATATAGTCTACAAAAAAATGATGTACGACTATTCACCTATTTAGCCTATATAAATACATCACATTGTGACAGGCTGATGCTCTGAAATAATTTAACTTCTGGTGTCAATGATTTCCTGTCAAATAAATTACGTATACGTACGTTTACGTATTTTACAAGTGCTGTAAAGCATGCAATTTTAATATCTCAGACTGCTTGCACAAATCAAGCAATTGTAAATGCAAAATTTACAACATGTGAATCAAACAATAATTCCTAAACAGCAAAGATGTCGACATATTGCTTCATATGTAGGTGAATACTCATCCTACATGGCAGTGAGGCAAACAGTTTTAACTAAAAAAAGAGAGCAAACATATTGGAAAATAACTCCAAGATGTAATGTACAACATTTTCATCCCTAAGGATCCATAAATGTTATACACACATAGTGTAAAATCTGTGTATCAGAGAATGTTAACCCTAATGCGTATCACCTCCTGCACTTCTATTCGCTATATTCACTTAAAATGTTCCCCCTCCCTATGGTGTTTTGCATGAGAGTGCTCTCTAAAAAGTCTTAGACCAAAGGCCTTTAATGCACATAAGCCCTCAGAAAACAGAGGTTTTACTAGTTCACTTGATGACCTATATTAGCGGGGGATGGGGACAGCATCTATTACAGTAATATTTTGTTAAGAGATTAAGAGGGGTGAAATACTTAAACCTATAAGAAGATGATCAGATATTAGCACAAGTAAAAAAATAAAAAAATAAACACTTTTGGGTCAAGTTATTAAAGCTCGCCTCTATTCAATTTTTGTAGGGAAGGGACTTCTACCTATTAGAACAGATTGTGTTAGTCTGATTCAGACTATAATTATATAGAAGAAACAACCACGTTTCAGTCAAAGTCAGAAGCACCAACATTAAGCTTTGACACTATGATTTATTGATTTGGTAAAAGAAATAAAAATGAAAAAATGCAATAAAAACACAATTGTTTCCCACTTGCAGAGCTGTAAAAAGTCACAAATTAAGTGCCTGTGGCTGCTATTCCTTAACCATTGCTAAAATCTCCTAGGGGACAAATCAAAATACTTGATTACTACTTTTAGGGCATATTAATGGCCCCAAACAACAGTGCAAGTGTAAGAGTAAAGTTCTCAAATGTGTAATTACATTTGCCCGATCAACAGACATTCCCGGTAACTGACAATGGTCCTTATTAGAGCACAATTAGGCCCCACAATGATGGGTGCAAGGATTTAAAAGTGGAAAATTTGACATTCTTACAGAATATACTGTAGTTTTAGAAAGAAATTCAGCTACATACATTTTAATAATTCCATAAAGTGTAGGATGCAAAGGCCTCTAATAAAGTAAAATTTGCAGCCATCACTTTTCTGCACACACGTGCAAGTACACACACACATACGAATGCACACGAGGACCTGACAATATTTTTCTTTCATATTAACCCCTTTGCCTAATGTAAGCAAGTAATATAATGAAATATTTAAATAAACAAATAATAAAACAACAATCCACCACTGGCTATTATTCATCATTATAAATACCAAAGTACAATAGTCCCTGTAAATTAATCCCTAAAGTCTCTGATTATTAGACGATGTTAGGAGTACATGTTGTTTTTCGAAAACTATCAAAGCATTAAGGCCCTTATCTACCTGTGAAAGAGCCAGTTATGGTCTCCCTCCAGAGTCTTGTAAGCCCACGAGACTCCTCATTATGACAATTAAGCAGGTGCAAGCGATGAGGCCTCACTCATAATTGACACCTTTCTAACAAACACATGTATCTCTTAATCTCCTGCACACAAGATTCTCTTGTGTGACAGAAGGCCTGTACCAGGAACCTACAATTAATTAGCTGCATCCAACAGATTATGGTTTAGAGACGACCACCCAACCTCCTAGGAACAGCCGTTAGCTATAGGCTACTACTGAGTGGGAAAAGCCACCTCCCCCTCCAAATGGAATCTCTTCTTTACTTCTTTCAATATTTCATTGAGTGTTATACATCAATGAACTGTTTCAAGTTGTCATCGGGCGAATCTAAGCCTCTGGGATTCAGGGTGCACAAATGCATGCCCTCTTCCAACATGCCTTGCATAAATGAAAGCAAGCATCTTTATTACACAACTTCCAAAAGCGCACAAGAACTTCGAGAAATCCAGCATCCACAAGACCCACTGTTTTTCTAACAGAGCAAAATTTCTAAACTTTTCCCCAGTTAAAAACTATGAAATAGACAAACAGAAAGAAGTATTTATAATCACACAAATATAAATTGTTCTGGCAAATATATCCAGATTCATATTTGATATACACCAAATATACAGTAAATAAAAATGCAAAGAGAGACCAATCTCTCTCTCTCTCTCACACACACACACACACAGAGATGCTGACTCCTGCCTCTAAAAAGAACCTTAACTAATGTCACTCCATCTTTATAAATTATTTTAACCAAAGTAATGACAGAGTGTTCTACAGCTGCCAGCCACGGCACATGTGCCCACCTCTGTAAGTGCTGGATTAAAGTAGAGGAGGATAGTCTTCCCTCTTTCTGTGCTCACTATTTTCTATTCTTTCCACTCTCACCATACATCTTCAAATGCTACTGCCCACTACTGGCTGATAGTCTTCTGGAAGATTGGCTTAAAAGATGTTATAGTATCTTCTCACAGTAAAAGAGTTTAGGCCTTCATGTCCTGGTCTTGTTGTGGCTCATTGAGACATGTAGAATCAACCTTGTCCCACCAAATGGTAAACTACACTAACTAAGAGAAAACACAGCTGCAGCTGATACAAATAAATAAGGTGTTTGATTTCATTAAGGTGTGCAAATGAGCAACCACTGTCAATAACTGCATGTCCACTCTTGCTATAACCAGAGCGTATTATTGGTTGTATTAGCTGCAGGTGTGTGCTACCAAACCATATTATAAAACATGTAACTGCATTTGACATACAGCGAAAGCCTCTTGAAGCAAGAACATATGGGGAATGTATACGGCCTCCTTATAGGCAAATTATTCCTACAGCTTAAAGAGGGAAGCACCTCCTCCAAGATCAATCTAATCAGGATAGTTAGTCCTCCTCTCCCTTACATGGCCAATTTGACAGTTTGTAAATCCCCCTAACCCCCCCCCCCCCCCCCCTTCCTTCACATGTTAGTTGTTGGCCTGCCACTCCTCACTAACACACACACACACACACCCCCACACACTCCCAGGAGCATATGGACTGGTGCTAGCCCGTGGAGACCGATGCAGGGG
>JAODUH010000015.1:3075202-3098771 GCA_027564835.1 Typhlichthys subterraneus | reverse complement strand
TGTTGCTAGCCCATGGAGACAGATGCAGCCCCCCCCCCCCCTCCCATATATCCCACCAAACTCGAGCCACCAGTCTCTCTCTCTCTCGCCCTCCCTCTCCGGGTCACAGGGCAGGGGCCGGGCTAGAGCTACCAGCCTGTCCTTGCCAGTTTGCGGGCCACTGCCTTGGCCGTCCGTACCCATCCCGAGACAAAAGGATGTTTAGGGAGGAACATAATGGAAGAGGCTGGCAGACCTGGGCCTCAGGGCCCTCAATCACGTGCCCGCTTATGTGCATGAGCGCCATGGTGTGTGTGCGTGCTTGTAAATTGAGGTATTATGCTATGGGGTGCACTGGGCACAGGGAACAAAGTACATGATATGTATAAGTGTGTGTGTGCATGTGTGTGCGTGTTTGTGTGTGCGTCTTTATAAACAATAGCATCTTTTATAATCAAATAAATGTGTGTGCACACATATATACACTGGGGTGTTGTTGGACACTTAATTACAGATCAACGTCTGCTATCAAACCCATAGCATGTGCAACTCTCACATCATTACGCACGTTTTATATAATTTATATAATAAATAATAATGTATATTGTACTGATGATGAAACGTATGAGGAATTTTACTTTATGACAAAATAAATTCTGCTGTTTTCAAAAGTGATATATTTACATCTCATGTTAAATCATACTAGATAATGTATAGTAAAGTCATTTAATATTTTATTAGAGAATGTTATATATTATAACAGTCCAGCACAACAAATATGCAACATTTTTCAGTTGTTAATTTATTCCCTTTCCTGGTTATCCCGAATAAATAAATCACTATACCAGTGCATGCCTATGTATTATTGTATTTTCATTTAAATTAAAAACAAAACATTCATTACACTGCTATAATGAACACAATGTTGTGTAGCCTATCATTGCAGCCTCTCTTTTACAGCCACTCAACGATCAATACAATTCATTCATCCAAACAGTGAATGCAGATGGCTGCCAACTCCCCTGTGCCGCGTGGCGGTGTGATTTATGAACTCCAGCGGAGAGCCGCGCATGTTATGGCAGGGTCTTTAGGGCTAGGGCGGCGGTATCTCAAGGTTAGCGGGGTCAGGTCACGTCCAGTCTGTCCAAGCTGGGAGGATCTTAACCCCTGTGTCAGCTGTGAAAATTAAGTGGTACAACGCACGCACACACACACACACGTTAAGGTCATGAATACGGTGGTTCAAGGTTGCTAACAGCCATGGCTAACACGGCCTTCCCAGCTTTGGAATTTTAACAGAATTTAAATTTTAAGTTCAAATGCATCTTCCACAATGAGTCTTAATATATGCAACTGTACGTGTGTGTGTGTGTGTGTGTGTGGTTTGTTTTGTTTATTCCATTTGAATCGAAATGCTAAACAAGTGGCGGGAGACAGCTGAACAGAACCTTGTTATCCCCCCCCCCCTCGTTATTTTTCGAGGGGGTTTTGGGTGACGCTTATCACTGAGACAAACAATCTTTCAACATGCCTGAAACATAATCACACAACAACATCATAATAACAATACGTAGTATAACAAGAAAACTAAAACTACAAGACAAACCGATTGGTGTAAAATGAACAACACAAGATTGGACCAACAGCAAAACCCCTGCCAAACAAATACGTCAATAGGAAACCCCTCGAACATGTCACTAGACAGAACAACACAACAAAAACAGAAAAAATGTTCAGTCGCCCCAGACCTTCTGCCCCCACCCCCCTCGTTACACTGACAGTACAGACGCTACAGTTTGCTAATGAGTGCAGTTCATAGCTTTTTAAAGAGAGTCCTTAATTAGTGGCACACTGACACAGGGACCTCCTGCACAAGGAGGAGGGCGCTGGGGAGGAGAAGAGTAGGGAGGAAAGTGTGTGTGTGCGTGTGTGGGGGGGGGCTGTGGGCGTAATTAAAGCAAACAACAAGCCGACTGTCGATTCATCTTTCGATCTGTTTAGATTATAGGTGCCTCGTTCACCAAACTCAACCTAATCAGGATTGTCAAACCAGCGATGTGATTCATGAAGAAAATCTATACTTGTTTCTTTTTATAACAAGAGGGATGGGGGGTGTTAGGACTCAAATCACATTGATTATGTTCTCAAAAATGGCCTGGGCAGTGGACTGTAGCGAACGCATCTGGTTGAAACACACTGGAGATGGGTGCCAAACATGAGTGTGTGTGTGGGGGGTGACATGTATTTGACTTGTATTATCAGCGGTCCCACAGGAAACTGATGGGGTGTGTGTGTGTGCAATATAAACAGGGGCTCACCGGTGACCAGCGGGTCAGAGACTGGAGGAGACAGAGCACTGGTTCCTTCCCAGGGGGCCATGGGTGGCATTCCTATAGCCCCCCCCCCCCCAATCCTCTCTCTAGCTGGCAGGTGCTAATGGGACAGGCACGCTTCACTTCTAGCACATAACCACAGTTGGTCTGTGTGTGTGTGTGTGTGTGTGTGTGTGTGTGTACTCTGGGGGTGGGGTGGTACAGGTTGTGTGTGCGTGTGTGTGTGTGTGTGGGGGGGGCAAAGGGCAGTGGGATGGGGCTCTGATAGGGAAGAGGGTCCCAGATGGGCTTGTGGGGAGCTTAGCATCAGGATTACAATGCAACTTCAGATTGAGCAGCAATTACCCCAAACACAAACGGTCTACCCACCCCCCACCCCCTCCTCCCCACTGACCACACCCTACAGGAGGGTGGGGTCGACACACACGACAAGCTACACCTCCTCCTGCTATCTCCATCCATCCATCCCAAACACCCCTCCCCCACACCAGTCAGGACTGATCTGTTTGTCAAACGGGTGTCTCGCATAGCCCCCACCCCCCCACACCCGGTAACGGCCCACCTTCAGTTCCCGGTGGCCCGGCCCGGGGAGGTTGAAATGTTAAGGGCAACGATGACGGCTCCACTAATTAAATTCCCCCAGGTTAATCCCTGCCGTTCCCTCAGCACACTGCAGCCATGCCATAGTTGGGGGTGGGGGGTGGGGGGTGGGGGGGTTGGGAGGGCAGGGCGACAACAAACAACGACACGGTAAGGACAAACAACTCACAACAGAGTGAGCCTGAAAGCGACCATGGAAGAACAATGAGGACAATGGGTGGATTTAAAATGTGTTTTGAAAGCTTTGTTAGAGAACTGACGAATACAATTGCATGTCGATAGCAAACATCCTACTAGCATTGCTGGAGTAAACTAGCACGGGCATGGCTAGTAAAATAGTATTGCATTATATATACTATTTATTGATGGTAATAAATACACAGATGCATTATGTCAATTAAGACTAATGTACAGGAGGGTATATCCTTGTTATTATAGTAATTTAGATGTTCCACTTCTGTTCTATTGCAAAATGGTGTTCGCATCTCTCTGTGTGTGTGTGCGTGTGTGTGTGTGGACTCACATTCCATGGCCAGTGTTGCGAGGTTGTAGTTGCTAACAACGCCCTTGGGTCTCTCATCATCTCAGCATGTACGCTGAGTGTACGACCTCCTGCCACTGTACTACACAGGACAGCTGAAAGAGGCTGGTAAACTATTTGACCCCGCCACTGCCTCACTGGGTGTTAGATGACACCTGGGCTCAAATGAAACGTCAGCACCAGGCATTATACCAGGCCTTGGACGGTAAATGATGCTGTCATTCCATTGAGAGGGGCTGACACAAACAAAATGAACTCAATACTGAAATGGTTCATTGTCGGTGTAGTGACTTGTAATCACTAACTAAAAAGTCAGTTATAACTTAGTTTTGATAACTGACACTAAAACGTGTCCATTATCTAAAGCAACAATGAGCTAAACATGTTAAACAATATGTCACAGCATGGCTGGATTCCACACACAGTAATGTAAGAGACCTTGCCTGACTTTGTAAGGTTATGATGTGTATTATTATTAAAGTCTTATTATTACACCACTCTCTGCAGTAACAGTTATCAGTACATTACTTTCCAGAGGTTATCATAAAAGGAATCTAAAATTGGACTACATATATTTTTCATATATCCACATCTATTTTTCGTTTTGCTACACCTAAATTGCAGATTAATGTTTTAATGTTTTGTTAACTGTTGAAATGTTGTCAACATTTTGTTGTAGCATCACTAATGCCTCCTATGAATGAAAAACAAACAAAAAAAACCTTCATTGCAAACGCACATCAAATTCTGATGGGATTATTTACTTGTAAAATATTGCACATTGATTTAAATTAAATACATATTCATATTATATAGTTTCAAATGTTCCATTTATTTATATTATATAGCCTATTTACAGTATGTCCTACATACATGGGCTATATTCACATACTGTACACGGCATGGATGATTGGAAAACAGACACACTAAGACTCACAATTCACTCAATTCACTCACAAAGCTCATGTGTATAGATAGAATAAAACCAAGAAGTGCTTTTTAACACAGTGGGTGTGGTTTCAGGGAAGATGCGGGTGTGTTTCACTGTGTGGGTGTGCTACGTCACACACACACACACACACACACACACACACACACACACACGCACAGAGCACGCCTGCATTATGGCTTCGCTCAGAGGTGTAATGCCTGATTAGGGGATTACAGGAAAGTGCTTCTTTGCAGTTCTGTGAGAAACAATTATTAACATGTTGGTGTCTCTAATCCTGGATAAACACAGCTTTTCAAGAACAACAGTGAGTCTTCTTTCTTCCCATAATTTGCTTTTTTTTATAAATATCCGTATTTAAACCTCCGTAGTCACTTGAACTCCAAAGTCTAACTAATACCAGAGAGGGGAGACAGGCCAGTTGTGTGGAACAACTGTCGTTATAGAGGTTACCGTCTTGGTGGAACTTAGGTAGCCAGCCAGCAGGCTCTCCGATAGAGGGAGAGGAGTCTGAATTTAGCTTGGGGAGGAGAAGTCATTGTGCTGAGCAGTTATTGTTGAAAGGGCATTAGACTGAGCATATTCACAGCCTGTAATCTTTTTATTTGTTTGTACACTTGTGTAATCGTCTTTATAATACTGTACAGGGAAGATTTCCCAAGTCATTCTGGGGAACTCATGGATAACCGATAGGTGGGAAAATCACACCATGACTTAGCCTTCACATGGTTAGTTATTCAATGAGGAGTGACTCAAGCACTAATCGTACAGTACAGCCCATTAACCAAAGCGTATGTAAAAAATCTAGGTGGATTCATGCAAATTAACGGTCTGTGTGTCAAATTAGAAATTACTTACCAGCTCAAATATGTGTTCTTGAAGCAGACCCCGCATTCTGACATATACCTGTGGGACAAAAAAAAAGAAAAAAAGTAAATAAATGTTTCTCAACCAATCTCTCCTGCTACCTGAGAATAAAACATGAAATTTAATCATTGCACAACTTTGATTCTCATCAGCATAGTCAAATTGAGTAAATGGCAGAGGAAACACTTACGTTAACATTTAATTTCTCTTTTATTGTAATTAACTTCTAACGGTTAACAGGTCCGACTTTGTGTTATGACTAGTGAGATAAAGGTGTAAAATCTATTCAGAAAAATGTGAATGTCCAAAGGAAACATGTAGCTCGCTTATTTTATTTATTTTATTATCAAGCTATATCTAAAGGCATGACAGCTTTGAGTAAATTAAGTAAATACATTGGTCCAGTTAAGTTATTGATAAGTAGCCTATGATATATATAGTTGCAAGACCAGTAAAACAGTGTGTGAACATGCAGACCTGAGAATATGTCACATTATTGCAACAGGGGCTTTAAAAGAAAAATAACAAACAACTTTCCTTGTTCGTGAAGTCTTCTGGGTCACCATTAAAAATATAGCCTGTACTTTTTAAACATCAGTGGTTTCTCATTGGCACTTAAATCAAACACACCCATAATTATTTCTACTAGCTGCAGCTGTGCTTTCCCTGACATGTCCACTGGTATTTCTGAGACCCAGTGCACTCATCATTCATCAGTACCACAAGTCCATATGCAGACAACTCATTTAACCTCTGACAAAGCTATGCCTCAGTATCTCTATACTGTGAATTAAAAAGGTCTGAACAAATAGCATTTAATCACATTACAGTCTCAAAGGGCTTTACAGCCCACATTTCACAACCCTCCCCCCAAAAAACCCAGTGGGTCAAAATGGAAACGACCACAGAGGGTGGGATCTGTCCTTCCAGGACGTTAAGATGCAATAGATGTTGATAGGGCAGCAAGAAGCAATTATACATTGATTGAAATGTATCACATTGTATAGTAAATAAAAACACATTGTGGAAATGATTTTGTAAATTAGTAAGTTATAAGTGGTCCGTTAAATGTAGTATTGACAGGTGATTTGTCCCAGGTCTTAGGATGTGTCCTTGCACTAGTCACGACCAGGTCCGCTCAACAACCAGTGGGTCTGTAAATAGCAGCACTACCCCAACACAGGAGAAATGGCTGCGGTAAATGCAGCCACCGCCATTGTCCGGGACCACGACAGTATCTCCACGTAACAACACTCGCTTACCGAGCATCAATATACAGCAGTATACAATATGTATACAGAATATAATGCAGTGTGTATATAAACACAACATATTTTGTGTGTGATTGGCTGACTGCTGTCAAAAAACAGTTGTCTGGTGACCAGAAGCGGCCACCAATATATGAAGTTATGCTATGCGGCTTTAATAAAATAAAATGTTCAACCAACAGAAAAAACCAAGGTAGATTTACAAAGAAAACTACTTATTTTTTAAATTATTAAAAAGTGTGCACTTGTATTGACCTCTGAATTGGTGGACACAAACACGTGTCACAGCGAACAGGCTGGGTTTGGTCTTATAAGGGCAATGTTGTGGATGTGCACTGCCCATCTGGCTGGGACGGGTTTAGCTCAAATCCCTGAGCCCCTCGGCAGGGGAGCCCCAGGCTGCTGATCACAGCCCCCCCACTGGCTCCTCAATGCGCCGAGACCCTCCTTGACACACACACACACACACACACACACACACGGAATCCCTGGACCAAGACAAGCTGCATACTAGGTCAGTGTATGAGACCTTGACATCCTCCAAACACGCACCAACAGCGCGTTATTATCTTACTAGCTACATGTCAATATTGGGTGAGCACTTTTGATATGTCCAGTAACATACAGGCGTAGATTACAGCGGCAGTGCACACATTTAAACAAGCACTATGATAAGCATGAAATAAATATGACCCAAACAAACAGCAACAGACTGGTGGTGGAGGGAGCAACCGTACAGAGGGCAAACAAATTTTTTTGATGCAATATGCAGTAACACATTTATCACACACACACACACACAAGTACAGCGACCAAGTAAACACACACACATAATTACAAAAACATAGACAGATAGGCAAACACACAGACACCCAGAAGCAGTCACACACACACCTAACCACTGATAATCCCCTAGACACAGCAGCGCACACAAACATACACACAGCGCATCATTGTTTATCACTGAGAACCAGCCCACAGACACCCATCACTCTAATTCCGTTTGTCTGTTTAGATTCGTTTTGCTTTAATCCGCCTGTGTTTGTGCACATCTGCAAGCGCTGCAATACTTCACGAACGACAGACAGACAGACAGACAGACAGACAGACAGACAGACAGACAGACAGACAGACAGACAGACAGTGTATTTCCTCCTGGTGTCCACCAGGGGCTGTGCATCTCCTCCAGGGGTCCACCAGGGGCTGTGTATTTCTTCCAGGGGCTGTGTATCTCCTCCAGGTGTCCACCAGGGGCTGTGCATCTCCTCCAGGTGTCCACCAGGGGCTGTGTATTTCCTTCAGGGGCTGTGCATCTCCTCCAGGGGCTGTGCATCTCCTCCAGGTGTCCACCAGGGGCTGCGCATCTCCTCCAGGGGCTGTGCATCTCCTCCAGGGCTGTGTACCTGCTCCAGGTGTCCACCAAGGGCTGTGTATCTCCTCACCACCAGTCCCCACAGGCCTCCTCTCCAGAGGCAGCAAGCGAGCAGCAGCCCCACACACCAACACAATAGTACAGGCTTTTTACAGAGTATTACACCACATTTTACTTTCCCCATTCAAGTCCCTCCATTAGCTCAATTGGATAGTGGGACTTTTTGTTTGTAAATTGGTAGGTGGGATGGATGAAAGGGTGGGGGGTGGGGTTCAGATTAGCTTGTCTGTCAGCAATGAAATGCCCCTAGACTGTGAATTGTGACCAATCAGGTCTGAATCAGTGTTTATGCATGCAGTGTTTATGTGTGTGTGTGTGTTTGTGTGAATGGTTGGTGCCAGGCAGAGGAAACCTATCAACTTTAAGGCGTGTGTGTGTGTGTGTGTCACATTCATCCAGACAGCATTGTTTAACAGACAGCCGTACGTGAAACTGACCCAAAGCGTTGACTGAACAATGCACTATGTTGGCATACCTGTCAATAAGCAGCGTAAGTTACACTGGCACAAATAATATGGAGGTCTACTGTCAAATTATAACAGAGACAGAAATTAGCTGGAGCAACATTATGCACAATCGGTCAACTGAAAAGAGGCGAACAAAATTACCCCTTCTTCCTCCGCGGGCCTTCCGTTCAGACGTGGAGCGGTAGAGAGGGAAAGAGAGAGGAGGAGGAGGCACCTCGAGCCAGTCGAGACGCGGCAAATTATGAAAATGCCTCAGTGTGTCCTAAATGGAGGCCGAGCTCTTTAATGTGGCACAAAATTAGAACCTGAGGGAGGTAGTGTGGCCCGCTTGATTGGCGAAACCCCTCCTCGCCCATTACTCTCCCTTCTCTGCCACACTGCCCCCCCCCCCAATCATCTCAAAGCACACACAGATATTATCCCGTGCCCTGTGGCACTCTCTTGTACTGCAGAAACCGAAGGACCCGAGAGAGTGCCCAGGGGCGTCCATAAAGGTGCCTAATTTGTCAGTTTACTCCTCAATTATGTAAATAGATCTAAGAAGAGAGCGGAGAATGTTTTTTTTTTTTTCCTTCTGCCTCTGCACCGTCAGAGCGGAGAGAGACCTTTCTCCACGGTAGCCATTTTCAATTATGCTCTGCACTGCTGTCTTTGATATACTGGAGTGTTGTAGCAGAGAGGGGCTGCATCAAATAAACAAATGTGTGTACACAAGATAACAACGGGCACTTGGGGATAATATTCAGCTTGCTCTGAGGAACTCCAAATGTTCTTTCACATTCGCAAATTGATAGATTAAAATAAATATGAACACACGCACGCAGGCGAACGTTCACATGCGCAAACATATGCACATCTTTGCTGTGGATGACCGCAGAATATAAAGGTTTGTCATTTTTTACCCTCAACATCTGTTCCTCCATTCACTCCTCTAATGTAAACATGCGGTTTTATAAATTTTTTAGCCATGATGCCCAAAAATAACATTAATAGCATAACAGGCCTATAAGGCTGTAGTCAGCATATAAATATGTTAAAATATTATTGAAAATAACATGATTAAGTTAAGTGTTTCATTTTGTGTGTGTGTGTCTGTGTGTGTTTTTGCAAGGGACATTTTCATAGAATCACAGAATCATCCTGCACACCATCGAGGGGGTCCCGACCCACCAACCAAGAGACAGTGGCCAGAAGCCCCTCAACCAGCTCCCAGCCAGACAGCCCACTGGAGGTATGTGGGGCCTGGGGCCGGAGATTAGTAAGTGGCTGCAGAGTGGATACTGGAAGTGGAGATGGTTGAATTTCCCCAACCCCCTGACCCATAATCCCTCACATATCAGCCTGCACTGTTTTGTTTCACCAGAGATGAGGATGAGAGTGGTGTGAAGGCAGAAGGGGGTCCACGGGTGACTTTTTCTCACTGGGTGTCTGGTAGCGGTGGCAGGTAACGACCCTCTCCTCCCATGATAACGAGAAGGACTCAGATATGTGAATTTAAACAACAATGGCATCCAATAAGCTCTCCGTCGGCGCCGATGCCAACCCTGGGTCCAGCGGCGACACACAATAACGCCTGCACAAAGGCATGGCCCACAATACAATGGGCGCGCCGCATTACACACAGCAAAGACACTCGCAAGTAAAGAGAGACCACTTTAATAAACAAACCGAGGCAGACGAACACAATGGAGTGTGCCGGCCTACAGACATCTGTGCAAATAAATTAAGTCACGCTGCAAACGTAGAATATACCTGCACTGCGGGCACACAAACAATGGCTTCCGCACGCTGTGAAAAACACTCTCATCAAGACTAGCAAGCGAGCACAACGGCGAGGTCCTCATTAAGGCACATCAACACAGACGGACAAGTAGGAGTCTAATTCCACCCAATACACATATAACGTTTATAGAACGACGCCCACCACGTTAAGGCTTGCTGTGGTCCTATACACTGTAGTTCAGTTGAAGTAGAAAAGAATTGGTGACAGATGACTGACAAACTTGCTGCGTTATAAACCTGCAACAGAACAACAATCCTGTTCTATGGAGCGTGTGTGGCTCGGTCACGGGCACGTTGGCAAGTAAAGGTGGCACCTTGTAAACACCCTTGAAACAGGTTTCTCCTGCTTATGGAAAAGGATTGGCAAAAAAGTTTTCCCCCGCAGTGCAAGACTGTGAAATCCGTGGCCAGCTCAGCATAATGTGGCGCTCACATCCTCTATTCTCTTCCCAAACACTAACCACCCCGCCTTCCCCACTGCAAGCCTGCATCACTGCAGCCAGAGAGAGGATAGGAGATGGGCCCAGCTGCTAAAGCTGTCTTTTCAGCCCCTGCTCCCGCTTGGTCTATCGGAGATACACAGCAGGCGGAGGTGTCGCTTTTCCGCTGGCATTTCGGACAGTATCTACTTATAGGCGGGAGAGGAAAGAAAAGAAAACCAGAAGGGGGTATTATCAGGGAGGGATGAGAGCAGAAAGGCATTTTGTCTTTTTATTCCACTCCTAAGCCCTGGGCTTTGCTCCCAATCCGATTGGTCGATACGGCCAGGGATGTAAATGAAATGCAAAGAGGAATAAGGCTGGCTTCCCATCTCCAGTTCAAGCACCCCCCCTTTTCCCTATACTCTCCCTGGTTGTTTATGGTGTGTTCCTGTCTCCCACTTCACAGACTCACTGCTCTCCCTGTCTGTCTTATGGTGGTACTCCTCCTCCTCCTCCTCCTCCTCCTCCCCCCCTTTTCCACACCCTGCCTGGCTGGGCTCACGGCTCTTATCTCCTCAGACGCCCTACATTCCAGCGTTGCCGTGGCTCCCTGCCTGCCTTCCCCGGTCACGGAGGATTCCACGGGTTCCCGCAATCCTCGGCAGCTCGCTGGTTTAGGGAGGGCAACTGACTTTCTGCGAGCCGGGGAGGAAGACAGGAAAAGAGGAATAAAGTGAGAGAGGAATGGAGTAAAAGTGGAAGGCGGGGGGGGGGGAGGGGGGACAACAGAGGAAGTAAACCGACAGAGATGTGCGATGAAAGAGAAAATGATGCAGTCGAGAAAAAATGTCTGATGAGAACATCAGAGTGAAGCAATTATTCTGCATTATTCTTCCACACTGGATTTTAAGAATTTAAAAAATAAAAAATATATATAAAAAATACATGACCAATAAATAGTGCAGCCACACCATAACAAATAATTTGGAAAAAAGTAACATTTGTCAGAATATTTTAACCAGTAGAAACCAAAGTGACCAATTTTCTCATTGACCCTCAGTGACATCACAGTTGTAATGTACTATACTGATGTTCTGTATATCGTTTGTGTATTGTATTTTACAGTACGTACATCACAGATCCACTTGTCTTAGCATGCGTTCAGGATGGTGGAACGTTTGCCACACACTAAATAAACGCAAACGGCAGTGGACTGAACAGCAGGTTACAAAACAGGGAGGAGTCGGTCTGTCCATATAGACTGTGTGGGTTTAACAATGCTCACATGGCTAAGAACAACAAAGCAATCATTTGGGTTTTACTGCTTTAGATTGTCGTGTTTCAGCAATACAGATGATGGAAGAACCAGTGTGGCTGTAAAACTACCTAAGTCCGTGCATAGCTCACTGTTCTAATTGAAGGATGTGTCCGTAATGGTTGTGTCAACATTTCACATTTTTACTTTAATGCGTCATGCGTCAGAAAGAGACAGCATACATTTAAGATGAAATTCAAGTGACATTTTGGTACTGGTACTAAATAATTAGAAAAAACACCCAGGCAAATATACATTTCCTACACGTCACTCGCCACGCCCATTAGACACAACAAACGTCTCAAGTAGTTCAATGATGTTCCAAGCGTTTGAGGAAATGTGTCGTTCAGTGAAAAAGTTAATTGAATGTTCAGAATGTTCAGTCCACTGAACGTTGTCCCGTTGACCTATGTCCCCTTTGTTGTACACAACAAACCAAAGTGATGGACTTTCCCATTTCAAGGAGGGCTAGGCACTGGCATGTTTAAAAAGAGTTCAAATTGGATTTTGTTCTTAGTTTTCTGCTCTTATACCAGCTGCTTCTAGGATAAAAAAAAAAAACAGCATCATATCGTATATCCTATAAAGCCCCCTTTCTACCGTATAAAATAAAGACAAATTTCAGAGGGTTCTGTCAAGTGGTTGACGGCCTCGCATGTCTCGTCTCGACAGAGAGCTGGCGTGACTTTGTGCTTCATCGAGGACCAAGGCACTGCGCTTTACGCCGCCATGTGCTAATTGCATACGCTAATGTGTCCAGCCTCCTAGAAAGGAAGGGGAAAGTATGTGGACAAAGACAAATGCAGATATGTCTCTGTGCATATGCACGTGCGCTATGCACACGCCAAACAAAAGTGCATGCACTTCGCGCATGCATACTCGCACGCTCTCTCACACACACTCACGCACGCACGCATCACTAACAGCGTCCCTGGCATTGTGACATATTTCGTTTTAAATCCATGAGGGATTATCGCCCTATGGTAACGCTCATGGAACCCATTAGTTTGTTAATGTTTAAGGGACCGCTGAAAGACCTGATGGAAGGCAGGAGGGGGAGGGGGGGCGGGGGGGGGAAAGGTTGGGGGTTGGCGGAGAGTAGAAGGAGACAGCACAAGTCTGTCCCAGATTAAGCAGATGCTCTAATCCCTCATTTCGTCCTCCAAATTGGGTTTCCCTCAATCTGGGGCCTGCCGCCCTAATGTGAGAAACATGACGAGCAGTGGGAGGCCGAGGCCAAATAATCATCACGCTAAAACTCCCCGAGAGGGAAGACGGAAGGGGGTGAAGGAACCGTACGAGATGAAAAGATTAAGCAATCAAAATGGGAAAAGGGAAATGCCTTGATTGAGGCCAATCAGAGCTTTCCAAAAAGTCAAGCCCTGCCCTGAGAGGACCCCTCATCTCCCCCTCCAAATATTCATCCAGCAAAGCGCGTCCCAGTGTTCCCTGTTCTGCCTTCCCCAGAACGCCCAGTGGCGTCACACTGTTATAATGTACAACACACGTGTACATTGGTTTTGTATTGTTCTACAGTATACTCATGCACAGCTCAAGTCCAAAAGTCAGCACAAATATTTGCATCCTCCAAATTCCTACGATACGACCCCCTCTAGACCAAGCACACACGCTCTGTAAACCTCCGGAGCACCACCTGTGAAGTCAGGACAGGGGATGGAGGTCAGAGTCACAGGCTCAGCATATCCAGGCCCAGGCAGGGTCCCGTCATAGCGGAAGGGGGGGTCCAGGTCAGGGGGTCCTCCCCTGGCTGCGGCGGAGGCGCTCCCTCTCCTGGCGAAGGTGTGCGACGGCCGAGCGGATGGCGGGGGCCTGGGGGTCCGTGGGTTCCCGCTGCAGGTAGCGGGTGAAGTGCTGGATGCTGCAGGCCAGCAGGTCGTCGGGGCGATGGGCCGGGTGGACCGCGCGGAGCAGCCCCTCGCAGGCCAGAGCCAGGTTCTTGTCCCAGTTGGGAGGGTAGTCCGAGTGGGCCTCCACAATCTCCTTATACAGCTGCACTCACACACACACACACACACACACACACACACACACACACACAGTACGGGCACACAATTCCAAATCTGTACATGAATATGTACATTTAAATTATCAGAGTAAAATAAGGCAATATGGTTCATGTTGATGGTAAATGCTTAACATTTACAACTCTCATAACCTAAAACAGGCATCTTGGGATATATTATTTACATAGAAAGAAGGTTGATTGTAAAATCCCCAACCCACTTTCACCCCTAAACAGAGCTGCATGCTTTGCACCATGTTGTATTATAGTAACAGACGAAATTTGATTACAAAAAAAACACTTTTTTATTCGTTTCATAACCATTCAAAATTCTACCCCCCCACCCCTTTTCATATAGTGTGTGTATATACTAGATATGTGTGTGTGTGTACGCACACACACTGTATATATATACTGTTGACATATTAAGTACTGTATATTTACGTTAACTGACAGGTCGCCATGCGTGTTAGCTTGTTAGGTGCTGACTCACAGTGTAGGAGAGTTCAAAGAGGCGTGCCCCGCCCTCGCCCTGCATCCTGCCTGCCAGGTCAAACAGAAAGAAAGCCGTCTTCATCCTGTAACAGAGCGCGCACTGCTCAGGGCTGAGTGCTGGATGGGTGCGCCATGCAGATCTGCGCTCTCCGACGCACCAGTCCAATAGAGTGACTTATGTAGATGCTGCCCGCCAGACGGCAAAGCACATGCAGATGCTCTACTGCACAAGGCTGGTTTATGGAGATGTTTTACAGAGAAGCCCTACTGTGCATCGTGACACACCCGCCGTCGCCAAAGTGCAGCGCACAACCCTGCCAAGGAAGAGAAGGTATCACACGTCGGGTTTACCTTGCTTGCCACATCTCCTCGTTAGCGACGCGCTCCCAAGAGCCAGGAGGGAAGCTACATAGAAACAGGGGTGAGAAAAACACAGCATTTCAGAGACTAAATCGCTACAGGCTCTGGGGCTAGTTCGCAGTTCACTTGACGACGAATTATTATTTATGTGAATATATTGTTGGGATACACTGCACATTGGTGTTTGATGCATAACCGGTCAATGAGCGAGCAACAATACCAGCAGCACATTAGACATGCTTCCTTTCCCCACCATCGTTTCGTTGACTCCAAACACTTGACCTCTTCTTCAAAAGAATATTTTAGCGTGGCTCCCGAGCTAATGTGAGGCTCACGGGCGTCTGCGGACATGCTTGTCGCGAGGGCGCAGGAAATAATGTCACAGCGTTCAGCCGTGGATGCCGGACTCAATGCGAGGCTTCTGGCGGCTGAAAATGGAGCTTTGACTAATTCCAATTTTGACACACTTATTGAGAAAGCGCAATAAGAAACTCATTATGTTTGCTCTATGAGTCTCATTTCAAACAGCTGAGGGCCTAATGTCGTGCACCGCTTGAATGCACAACGACCTGGATCACAGCACGGAGAACAGAGGAAAACCTTGCCGCAGGAAGCTCCATGGCGTCTGCGCTAGAATGACCAGAGACCACATAGAGATATGATGAACAGGCCAGAGGCGTCCGTGTCAGGTAATAGCCAGGAGTCGTCTGTTTTCTGTGTTTTCTGATCATCAAGTCTTCCTTTACCAGCTGCCAAGTGAACAGGATCACAACCAAAATCTGACTGTCACCATGTACATCCTTTACATACAACTAATTACTTAAGTTGGGTAGTACATACAGTACATAGACACAGCAACAATGTTACACATGTATCACAACTATATACACATAGTAATACAAACACATATACTGTTCATACGCACATATACTGTAGGAGAAATAATCATGTAAACTATAAAACATTCTATATATAAAGGCAGTGGTATGGTCCAAAATTATTACTTGTGTAACATGCAGGCTTATATTAAGCCAAAACAATTCCAGCATTTAAATAATAGTTATTATTATCATTACTACGTACGTGTGCACGTGTGTGTGCGTGTGTGTGTGTGCATGTGTGTGTGTGTGCGTGTGTGCGTGCTTGTGCACCTGTTGTGTGGCTCGGTCCAGTTGTAGAGGTTGCGGGTGCGCTGGGCCCACTCTTCTGGGTGGAAGTGTCTCCGGGCCGGCACCAGCTGGTCACACACCCCTAGGGGCCAGAGGGAGTAACTACGCTCCCAGCTGGGGTCTCCATCAGGTAGGCCGATGCAGGCAAATATGTCCCTCCTGCACCACACATACACACACACCACACACACACAAACACGACACCTGGCCCTCAGGGTGGCTGGAACCGCAGGAGGGAGAAAACACCCTCAACATATCCCATTAAACCCCCCCCAGCACTCTAAATCGGCTAGCAGGTAAGCTAGCTCACATTCACCAACTGTGATCGCAACAACTTCCAGTTCCCCTCCCTGTTTGGGGCCCTGCAGGGTTAATCCCACCAGGAGACCCTGCTGCCGCCCCCCAACCTCTTTCTCCAGTAGAGCCGGGCATGTTGGCCAGGCAAACACTGCCCCCTGGTGGGCTCGGCACTAACAGGCCTTGCTTCCCCTTGTACATTAAATAGTGCTGAGAGCGAGGCGAGAGGCAGCCTTTGTGGTAAGACCATTTAACCTAATCAAGTAGACTAAGACCCTTTCTGCATGTCATCGAGCTCCTCTGATATGCAGCGAGAGCTCTACGGGCTTATCTTCTGTCGACAGTCGCGACACTGTTCCCGAGCCCATTATATCACGTCCTTGTTCCAATCGGCCTTTTGTTGCCCTCTTCATTCACCACTCTTCCCTTCACAGCCATCTATTCATCTGCTAGGGGCATCTCTTTATATGCTGCACACACACGTACACGCGTGCGAGCGCCTCAGGGCCTTACTGTGGGTTGTGAGACAGGAACTGCCCCAGGCTGAAGGTGTCCTTCCCGGCGGAGCGGGTCGGGTCCCACCAGACACCCGGGAAAGTCGTCCCACGGAGGTGGGGTCCCAGCTTGGCCACATACCAGCTGTATGTCATCATCTGAGCAGAGGGGACCGGTACACAGTCATCCAGTACGTATTACTGTATGTGTATGTCTATACAAGCATGTACATACACACTATATTGTGAATGTTGCCTAGCTAGACCATACCTGTTTAAATGTATAGTATGTATATGTGGCTTTATAGCTGCCCGGGGACTACAGTTGAACATTAGCATATATGGCTAAACTTGCATGTTTACAAGAAATGTGTATTAACGTACACAGTCACTGCAAATTAAAACGGAATAAAAGTACAAGTAAAAAGAAGATGTGGGACACCCTTATATCATATATATACACTAGCTACTGTTTAAAGGGCACATTTACAGATTTAGACATCTTAACAATGTAACTGCACCCCAGCTCCGAGCCTGACTACCCACTACAACTTTGAAAAATGCGTCAAGGATCTAAGTGAGGAGAGGGATGGTCTGAGAGTGTACCGATGAAAACCAGCCAGGTCCTGGGGTGATTTTACGGATATGACGTGTAGTTTTGTTTTTAGAAATGCAGATTTTTATCAAAACTGGATTTTTGTTGTTTATTAACAACAGCATTGATGTGTCTCATCACAGATGAATCCTATTACAGTTCTAGAAACACATTTCAGGGTGCAGTTACACTATAAAGGCACCTTAACAACCAGCACAGGGTCATGTACTGTAAGTACCAACTCTACTGACTATGTACGTTTGTGTGTAACTATGCTTTGCTGTGGGCAGCTTAGGCCATGCGATAGGAGAAGAGGAGGTGGCAGACCTCCTGGTCCACCAGGCTGACGTCGGGCCTCTGGCCCTGGCAGTAATGGAGGTAGCGCAGAGAGTTTCCTGGCAGGTCTCCTCTGGTCAGGACGATGGAGGCGGCCGGGAGCGAGGCCAGAAGCTCCCTGGCAAACCTCTCCACCACGCCGTTCCTGCTCTGGTCGCACTCCCTGGGAACGGCACATGCACGCACATGCACGCACATGCACGCAAAACACCAGGTGTGTTTATTTGCATTTAACCGCACTTTTACTTAGAAGTGTTTGCAGATGCCATGTGTAGTTGGATCACACTCTGTGTGTGTGTGTGTGTGTACGCCTGTTTGCAGGTACACTTTCAAGGTGCTCTGAGTTGTCAGTGCCCCTGCCCCTTTCATGGCGGGCTGTGCTTGTCCTATCTAATCGTCTGGGGACAGGTGTGATGGGGCTGACAGCACAGGCCATGCCCCTACTCCCCGCCCCCCCCTCTCCCCCTCTCCCCTGCCCCGCGGGATCAAAGCCTCCCCGTGATGGCTGTCTGGCACGCCCCGGCACCGCGCCTGCCGTGATCTTCCTGTCTCTCTTTAGCCCCGTACCGCTGGTGGTGAGTGGAGAAAACACACCTGACACTTTAAGAGTTCAGGCCCTCCGGTTTGAAGCAGTGAGGAGAAACAAATCGGGTTGACTCAGGGAGAAGAAATGCGCAGGGATTTAAAGCAAAATGGCCGGGCCGTCATATTTCATAGTTCAAGTGAACTAGAATGAAGCCCTTCAAAGAGACTTCCACAGCAGTCAGTGCAAGGTGGCTAAAGGGGAGAGATGCTTCCACTGGCTCACCTGTAGTTGACGTGGGTCAAATGAGCGAGCAGGGCCACAGTGAAGGCCCAGCCTGCAGCCGTCCACAGCCCCCCGCGGCCCAGTCTGCTCTCCAGACAAACAAGGGTCCCAGCCAGGCCTACGCCAGCCAGTACGCACAGTAGAGCATCACTCTGGAGCCAGAAACGCTCAACCTGGAAAAGACAACACGAAAAAAAATAAAATAATAATAAATAAATAAAAAAAATAAAAAATAAAGTATCTCTTATTTATTTCAAATGGTTCACGGGTATTTTGACCGTTTTTTTCCCAGTTAATTTGCTCAGTAGATGATCACAGCAATAAGCACGGTTTGAAAATCCTATAGCATCACATTATCTGATCAGTTGAAGGCGGTTCAGTAGCCTGATAATCATTTCGACACATGCAGTACTAATGGCTTTCTATTGAGCGGTATCAATGTTAAGCCACTAATGTTAGCCCATGCGTTCTACTCTGTGACTCACCACTCCAAGAAACAGAGGTCTGCTGATGTCCAGGTTGGCCCTCCAAGCAAAAAACAGTGAGTAGACCACCAACATGACCCCCAACAACCAGGACACAGACCAACATCTCCTAGGAGAGGAATCACCGTCAGACTAGCCATTTCAACTAGTTTTAATATGGAATACCATTCTTATTCAGTTACATCTAATTACCATTTAAACACGGTATTTAGTGAAATACTAATTAATAAATATAGAAGAATATAATAATACAAGGCTGAATTAGCAGAAAATGATATACTGTAGAATTACACAAATACTGGTGTGAACTTGATTGCATCAAACTATTATTAGATGCTCTGTATTCCTATTTCCTACTACTAAAATATGTATCTCCAGGGTTCCACTGGCTAGTTACTGACACACACACACACAGAGCATCCTCAATTTGTATTAATTTACTTCTCAATTATTAATTCTTTCAACATTATCAGCAAAAATTACATGTTGATTTCTCAGTAATAAAATTATCAAATGCAATGTTGTACTTAACTTTACATATCAACTAATTCCACTAAACGTTTAAATTTTAAGGAAAATTAGAATTTGCACGGTGTTCCTTTGATACAACAGAATGACCTTTTCTGATATCAGTGAGTTAGCGTGCGCGCGTGTGTGTGCGCGCGCAGTCAAGTTCAGCCACGTGCCACGCGCAGAGGGGGTAGCAGGAGGGGGCCAGTGCCCTGGGGGAAGCCCAGATCTGCTCCACTTGACTTCAGTGACCCCCCCCCCGCTCCCCAATAATCAAAACGCGCTAAACGCAAGGTACAAGATCACCAACAGCCCTGCCACACTCATTTAGTAGTGCATATATAGTGTATATAAACAGGCTTTTAGAAGAGCCCCACTACCACAAAACAGAAACCCACCAACCCCTCTCAATGTGGAGCATGAGCTGATGATGTGTTATAATATATTATAAACTAATAAATAAAGTAAAGTAAATAAGAACAATAATCACACATATTCACTAATAATCAGCAGGGTTTTGTTCCATGCCTTCGCAGTGGGGATTACGCCCCATGTGAAGTTGATGGCTGCGGTGGGTGTATACCGTGTGTGACCTTACCTTTCCCAGCAGGGGAGGAGCAGGCCTGCTCCAGCAAACACCAGCACCAGAGGGGTAAGGTCTGCAAGGCAATGGTCCAGTTGGGCCCTATGTTGCGCAAACACCCGCACGCACACACACACATGCACGTATGCACACACACAGAGAGACAACCACCATCACATGCTAGACAAACCCTGCTACTCGCCACAGATGAACTCAAGGATGCCAGACGCCCTCCAATGCGCCACCCGTCCGATATCAACACAAACTCCCTGTGTGTTCCCCGTTTCAGAATGGGATTGACAGACACAGATGACTGCACTGCCCCCCCACCCCAACACACACACACACGAGCCCGGCGCCTGTCACTTACAAAGCACTTCCTCACTGCAGAGAGAGAGTTCTGACTCTCCCTTAATACCCGTCTCTATTTGACAGCTTATTGACTCTGTATTTACCCCATGTGGCTGCATGGCTGCGTGTGTGCGTGTGTGTGTGTGCGCGCACGTCTCAACATCTCCAGCGGTTTACGTCTCTAGGCTTCAGTGTGACGTGATGCCCTGTCACCTCCATCTTGAAGGTGCGCTTGTCCCTCAAGCAGCAGGGGTGATGTGAGCGTGGTGGTGTCTTAAGAAGAACACACACCCCCACCCCCAAACTGTCAGCTGGTACAGAGAGTCAAAAATTGGGGAGGGGAGGAGAAAGAGAAAGAGAGAGAGAGAGAGAGGTTGGTGGTGGAAGGGTTGATCAGAGAGAGAACTGGAAGACTCGGATGGGTTTGGAAAGTTTGTGTGTGTGTGTGTGTGTTATTTAAAGAACACCATTCCTGCAGCTCTACTGCAGTGTCTGCCATCACAGCTTGTCAGGCTCAAACAGCAGGGCTGAGTGATCGTTTCATAGTGCTGCAGAAACACAACACGGGGATTTGGCCCTCTAAGCACTTCCACTTCTGCTTTGATGGGAGACGAAGAGGAAGAGGAATGATAAAGGCTGCTGGGGAATAGAGAGAGTGAGAGAGACCAGCTCCAAGGAGGGACTATACAGCTGGGCTCGGATTGGCCGGGGGCCGTGGTTAAACTGTATGAAACAGAACCGCCATCCGGAGACGTTCTGGGAGCTCTCAGAAGACACGGCAGAACTTTCCTCGGGCGTGTTATTAAAAAACAACGATCAGAATAAAATGATACAAAAATGAAGTAAAATGAACACACAGACACAGTGGCTCTTATACTCACTGTAGCACGGAGGTTAAGTTCATAGAGGTCGCTGTTCTTGCCTGAGTCACACAGAGAAAGAGAAGTAAATATCTACAGAGTGCAAATTCAATATTTTGTGGAATAGCTAATTGACTTGCAATAAGGACCAATAAAGCCGTCTTGGGTAGAATTTATATGGTTAATAACTTTAGATAACACGCACATGCCATCGTGTTCCTATGTCAGTTACATGTGTGTGTTCTTTTCTATGCACACACATTAAACACCTTCTACAGACACATTATACATTGTGTGTGTGTTGATGTTTTTCTTTTTTATAGATACATTTTACAGTACGCGTTTGTGTGTGCACATGCGTACCAGACTGAAGGTGCCATATTCAGCCCTCAGCAGGTGTGTCAGCAGGCCAGACAGTGTGGTCTGGTCCCCCCAGCTCCAGCGGGCTGTGTTGAGGTATGACGAGACAGGCAGGTAGGTGTAGGGCAGAAACCCCCCCAGGAAACACGCTCCCAACGAAGCAAGGCCACGGACAGTCAGCTCCTATGTGTGGGTGGGGCGAAAGGAAATCCTGCAGTTACATATATTGTATGTATTGATAACATACATATATATATAATTTACTGGCTTGTGGCAAGCACAGTAGTAAGGGGAAACCCCCCATTAAGGGTGCTCTGAGATGGTTAATATACACACCCCAACACCTTCCGAATAGCCACTTGTGGAACTACTGCCATAGAATATCAGTGACGGAGAGCACCGATGAAATAAACGCTGTTATACTATATTTTCAGCCCACCGCCATTGCACAGACTGGAGGAGAGAAAGAATCACATTAGTTCTACTGTATTAGAGGAGACCAGAACCTACCCTGTGAGAGTACAGCCGGTACAGGACCCAGGGAATTATGAACAGCACATAGAGCACCAGCGTGTGCTGGTTACACAGCCCCAAGCCACAGCATAGCGCCCCCCAATGGGCAATCTGAAAGAAGCAGCCAGGTAAATCTTTCATTAGCACACACTGCACATCAAATCTAAAGACAAATACACAACCGTGTGCATTGCATCAGTTCCCTGAAACATTAACAGATGTTGGCTTAGCGGTGGGTATGGGTGTGGTACACCGGGCTACCTTGCTCCTTCCAAGGGCGTCTGGAGCACAGTGAAAGCTGGCGGTCAAGGACAGGAGCAGGCCGATGAAGAGGTTGTTGAGTGGGAAGACTTCTGCCACAACGGCCCACTGCCAGCTGAGCCTGGACACAGCAAATACCCCCCCGGCCAACACAGCTCCGGGACCGGGCCGCGACAGCCTGAGACAGCAGGACATAGCAGCCAGAGAGGTAAGAAAAACTAGCCTACTCTCAAACCAAAATTAAGGAACAAAATACATACATAATAAATAAAACAAAATAATACATTTGATGGAATTCATGTTTTCCAGGCACGTCCAGGGAGGAGGCCTCGGGGAAGGACCCAGGACTAGGTGGAGAGATTATATATCCACACTGGCCTGGGAACACCTCGGGATCCCCAGTCAGATCTTTCTAATGTGGCTTGGGAAAGGGAGGTTTGGGGTCCCCTGCTGAAGCTGCTGCCCTCGTGACCGACTCCGGATAAGCGGATGAAGGTGAATGTATTTTGAAGTATTTTTGGAAATAAAAAATAAAAAACTAAATTGTCTATTTTGTTTCGTTTTTAAATCTTCTGTCCTCGTCTACATTTTCAAAACGACAAATAACAAAACTATAGACTATAATTAAGAAGGCAAAGCTAACAACAACCCCCTCCCTCAAGACAACCTACTTTTATTAGTATACTTTTAAGCTAAAAGAGCTCCTCATCCTTTTCTGGTAAAATAACAGTGTCTTATTCATCCCACGTTATGGGACACAGGGTTACACATACCTACATACAAAATAAAAAAATATTTTAAAGTAAATGTCAGGCCTTATTTTAAGTTAAGGTTTTCTAGCGATGTGGCGTGAAGCCCACTCACATCATGAGAGCTCCCTTGCCCAGACCGGCACAGTCCCCGCAGAAGCACAGGCAGCGCTTCATCCTCAGCTTCTTAAGTATAACGTGTGCACAGAAGCACTCCACCACCCCCTCTCCTGCTCTGTCTCCATCTCCTCAGCGGTAATGGAAGCAAACTTGGAATAATCTGTCATACCCTAAGACCCACCGCTTACTGAAACCAGAGACACCGGGGCTGAAAGAAGGGGGGGGGGGGGGGGCGCGGTGGGGGG
>JAODUH010000015.1:3059852-3072830 GCA_027564835.1 Typhlichthys subterraneus | reverse complement strand
CCCCCCCCCCCCCCCCCCCCCCCCCCCCCCCCCCCCCCCCCCCCCCCCCCCCCCCCCCCCCTCTCTCTGGCCACGGTGCTGGCCAGGCTACTTAGCAGTGTCTCATAATGGAGGGGCACTAAGTGTTGTGTGGACGTGCATTGAAATAACCAGACTATACAGGGGGGAGGAAAGAATGGAGTCTGGGCTGCTTTTTGCTACTATAAACCCCACCGCGATATAATCCGCTGATAGGCTATCTCTCATGAAAAGGAATTCCCTGTATTCGCCCTATTCCTGTGTGACATTTCAAAGGGTACACTGCGTTTGATCTTGTAAATGCCACGGTCCGCGGTGGGCTGGGAAATGTACAGTACATCCGAAAAAGCGTTTCCTTGGCTTTGCCTCTGTTGTGCAGAGTGCCGTGGGACAGCAGCCCTGGTCTTAACAGAGGGGTGGGTAAATAAGGGAACAAGCTCTAACTGCTCTCGCTGCCTGACACCCCCCCGCCCCCATCACAACCCCTACACCGCCTCCAATGAAAAGCTCCAGTGCTCCAAGTGCGTGCAAAATTAATCACCACAATCCCACTCAAACAATACAGTAACTGACATGACAATTTCGCCCAGAATGCCATCTTAATCTCCGCCCGACACACAGAAGAAAAAAAACATTACAGGACGGAGAGAAGAAAAGAAAAAAAAAAACTATTTACTAAAAACCCTGTGTCTACGCAATTCGCAGAATGACATTTTTACAGTTTTTCAACAAAGTCATTAGGCACACACCAGTGATACATAAATGGCACCGTATAGATTCCATTAACTAATTCTGGGTGAATTGTAATTGCAGAGCGTGATCCGCTGCAGTGCCTGGTGCCTTATTAAACTGCCTGTGGTAGGTGAGGGCTGTAATATTGACGTCCGAGGCGAGACACAATCTCGGAGGCCAGCGGGCGAACAGGAATATTAAACCGTTACTGTATTCTGCTGTCTATCTGCAACCCCCCCCCATCCTGTAGCCAGTAATGAGGAAATAACATCTTCATTAGACATCTGTTTAACTGCATTATGATGACGGGTCCTGGGGGAACCATTGGTCACACCGGGGATGGGGTGTTGTAGTGGAGGGAGGTCTGTTGGCCTACGATACAACTGGGGGAAGATAGCGTGCGAAAGGCACGAGGGTCCTGAGTCTGCAGGGGGAGCTTTCAAACACCAACAAATTGTCTCCTTGTGCAGTCAGATGAACACAGCGATGATGAGCGAGCTCTCTTTCGCCCCACAGAAGCTAGATGCTTATCCAGCTACGAGCAGATATGAGGGGGGAGCGGTTGCCGTGCCCCCTGCAGGGAGGGTTGGGAACTGCATATAACACGACTGGTTCCCGGCCACGCGTTCCAGGCCGGTCTAAAAGCACGGCGGCCGTTCACAAAGCGCGCTGCGTATACGTAAACTACCCTGCCGTGGATGACCTCCATGTTTCACTGACCGACGCAAACCGGGGAAAATAGAAAACAACCAACCCACTTGAGCTGGCAATAGAAGGGGAGCACCGTCAGGACCATATGGTGGAGGCCCTTATAAGGAGCTCGGGGACGCGACACCAAGCGTGGGATGGCAAGGCGCCCACCCTCCCGGTCCACCGAGGTATCATCTGGCAGGTGAGGACATCGCAGGTGTGTGTTGGAGGGGTGGGTAGGTTTAGGGTTGTCGGGACTGGAACAACGTAGACAGTCGTGAACGGGGGAGGAGCAACTGAGGAGCGTGTGTGTGTGTGTGTGTGTGTGTGTGTGTGTGTGTGGGCGGGGAGGAGGGGCTGGGGAAGATGCATTTGCCACTCCACAAACACGCCTGTTATGTAATCGGTGAAATCAGAGAAGAGCGTGGAAAGTGCCGACAGGGCGGATGCTGCTGCCATTCAACGTGACGGCGGCTGACGGCATCGCCCGCTCCCCCGCTCCGTCAGGATAAGCCGGGGGAACGCGAGCAGAGATTCTCCTCAGGTAGGTAAGCACAGATTCAGAGCAGCTTTAGCAGATAAAACTGAAACACTGAAAGACGAGAGAGAGAGAGAGAGTCGAATAGCGAGCCGCTTGGATTATCTCTCTGCGAAGGCGTGCGCGCAATCTGTGTGCAGTCTCGTTCCTCTGTTGGTCTTTTGCATTTGAGGCTCCCAGAAGGTCAAAAGCTCCTTCTGGGAAAGTGTAAATCGATAATTATCACCGCCATCCTCAAAGGCTCGTCAAGCCTCGGTGTGAAAATTAACAGGACGAGCAATGTGGCCATCGTGCCATGTGATCAAGGCACGAGAGCTGTAATTGGCAAATCAAAGGGAGGCATTTAAACTTATGCTGGAGTGAAGTGGCTTGCAAGCTTGTGAACTAACATTCCTCTACATTAAACACGGCAATCTGGCCGGCTAATTTAAATTGATACATCAAAGGCTTTCCATGCTGGTTATATTCCAGATGAATTTCAAGGTTTTACAATTTATTATTTGAGCGTAACTGCCTTCAAGTAGCCATATATTAACATCAATGTATTTTGCCATCTGAAAACGTATATATAAAAAGATGCAATGTGTCTAGGCGGGGGAAATAGAAATTCTAAAAGTTTCTGCGCCAATGCACTTTCTAATGACACGTGGTTATTATATATAGTTATTACTGTAAATGTTGGCCTAGAGATGACGTTACAAGACATATTGCGTTCCGTGTCGTCGTGTGTGTGGAGAGGCTGGGATGGAGGGGTTTCGACCAGTCAGTCTTGGCATTTTATCTGCGGGGCAGGCTTGGCCGGAGGAGAACCCACAGGGCAGCTATGCCATCCTACTGGGCATGGGCAGAGTGACCAATGCCCTCCGTGGCAAAAAGTGAGGAGACCGGGGTGGGGGGGTGGGGGGGGGGAGGCTCCATCAGTCCGGAACTACCCTTCGTCCCTCTTGCCCTCCCTGGACACCCCCCCCCCCCTCTCATTCCTTCCCGCCATATCAGGTCTGCCAACCGATCACAGGCTTGATTCCAAACCAGGCCCCAGACAGATAACCAATAAAACCTTTTATGCTTATCCCCCCAACACACACACCAATTGAATATGGCAGATTATATGTTCATACTTAAAGGCTTAGTGGATATGTTGGTTGGCTCAAGTTCTCACTGCCCATCAGCCCCACTAGCAGTGTGTGTGTGTGTGTGTGGTGGGGCTCCTCACAATGACTTTTCACTTAAACAAAATCCAAATTTGGATCTAAATCCCCCAGAGATTACAAACAGCGTTGCAGTTAGCATGCGTGCTGCTAAGTCACATAGCGGCCTTGCGTGGGTACCTTCGTGGTCTGGTAAACCAGATGCAGGAGGCCTGGGGAAGGGTCTGTAGTCTGGTGTATCTTCTCTCCATTGCGAAATGTTTGCAGTCGGTTTCCTCCTACTGGGCGTAGACTCCGGATTGATTTTGAAACTAGTAGACAGCCTTTAACGGCATTGTTACAACTGGGAATGAGGCAGGTGCGCTCCCGGGATTGGGGCCAGGCCACAGGGAAGCACTTCCTCTCCAGCACCTCATCCTGCTACAGCATGGATGACCCTGACCTGCTCTGGCCCACCTGCCATCACTGGCTGGACAAAGCACTCGGGAATTAGACACAGCCCACTGCAGTTCTTCTCCATTATACGTAACAAATACAGTCTACGTAGCACTCCTGAAATAGACACAGCCCACTGCGGTTCTTCTCCATTATATCACAGTATATAGTGTACGTACGTAGCACTCCTGAAATAGACACAGCCCACTGCGGTTCTTCTCCATTATATCACAGTATGCACAGTGTACAAGGCCCAAGCAGCTGGCACATAGTGGTAGGTATATTGCAGTATACAATGAGCACTGCTGTACCGCTCCAACAGGTTTAAACCGGTCCATTATGCATTAGCATGGGAAAAAACCTCAACACTGTCCAGAGAGAGTGGCCAGTCTAGGACCCGGAAACAGAGAGGAGATTCTCAGGAGAACCTGTACAGTATGGCAACAGTCTTCTCCTGGTACAGTAGATGTGGTGGTGAAAAGCATTGAGAGGGAGGACAAGCAGATGTCCCCCATATTATATGGGGAGGATTAGAAATCGTGCCGTGTCAGGATTGGGAGCATGCTGGGGGAAGAAATATGGGGGTGGTGTAGAGAGACAAATATGGTGGGCTGGGGGTGGCGGGTTAATAATTGTGACATGCATACACTTGCACACACACACTCGCATTGGGTGGCTGATGGGTAAACAGGCTGGGGGGGGGTGGTCTGGGCCTCGTCTCAGAATACTGATCAGAGGATCAGTGCTTGACAGCCAGGACCCAGAACATGTCACCCTGCATGGCAGAAGCACTCGCAACGTGACCAGGACGACACTTCTGTGGTCCAGAGGACTGGGCCACGCAGACCACCTTGCTCAGGAGATGGTTCCACAACTGCAGATGTTTAACAATAACTAGGCTATAACGCGGACTGTACATGGACAAATCTCTACTTGACGCTTTGGGCAGCCATTTAAATAATTTCACGTACATTGTGCTCATTATTACTCGTTATTTTGAAAATGGTATAGCAAAAAATAAACAAACAAATATTATAGGATGATTGTCAACCCGTCTGTAAGAACAAGCCATCCAAACATGCCTCTATTCCTGTTTGAACGTTCTGCAGAAAGTACAGTGTAAACCTGCCAGAGATCTGCAGGTCAGGAGATACTGTACCTGCAGACAGCGAAGCAGAGGGCCCCGCTCGCTGCTGCCCCCTGAAGGCAGCACATCAGGTTGACACTGTGTGCCGGAGAGAGCCAGGGAAGCAGACTCATGGCCAGTCGGGCTAGCAGGGTGAAGAGGGGGTAGCCTGGAGGGTGGGCCACCTGAAACGCACATACACACACACACACGCACGCACAGTGTTACTGTGTACCAGTGGTGTACGACAACAGGCTAGCACGCTAACATATTTTTTTGTATTTGCTTCTAAACATGTTTGATTATCATTACTATAATGTGCATATATTCAACATTTTACACAATCAATTATTTTACTGTATTATTTTATGCTAGTACATATCCCCCCCCCACACACACACACACACAGGCTTGCATGCACTTCCACGTGAGAACCGCCATAATAGAGGATCTCCCATCAGCGTGCACGGACTTCTCCACTAGGTTGCAAAGTAGCTCGAGTGGCCTCACATGTTGCCGTGGCCTGAGAGTCTTCATCCTACTTTCTCTCCTTCTAACTCTCAACCCATCCCTCGGTCTCCTCCACCTTCTTCCCAAGGACAAGCGCACCTCCCCGGGGGAGGAGGGGGGGGGGGGGGGGGTTGGGATAACCCTCCACAGCAACCACCTCAGAGCGACAGTCCCTCTCGCCCGGGGGATTGCGGCAATAACAGCAATTAGCCGCTAAGTCTCCTCCAGCCTGATAAGGCTGCAGTCATTAAACACAGGCTCATTCCCCGCTGCTGATAACACCAGCCGGCCGGGGAGACGAGGGACGGCTCTCCGACTGTAGGCGACACTGAGAGGTGAGCATGAGACTTTGTCAGGCAGTCACCACGGTTACAGCCAACCCTTCCAACTTGGAGAGGGGGGAAACGGAAAACCAAGGCGGAGGGAAATGCAGAGATGGTGATAAGGCAGCGAGAGGGAGGCAGTGTGATAAACAAGATGGCGCGGGTTAAGAGCCGGGTGCTGGATATCCATCCTTGGCAAGCGCACGGCTGGAGGAGGGCCAGGGGCCACAGAGAGCGAGAGGGAGATAGTGCTCTGGAGATAAGAAGGGGGGGGGGGGGGGGGCAGGGCCCCGGGACCCAGGGGCCGGGGGCCACACAGGCCACACGGACTGCGGCACTCATGGCGGGATTACTGGCATAGTGACACCGACACAACCTCCCTAAAAGGATCACAGCGGCGTAATAAACTTTATTAAATAATAAAACTTATTATAACTGTTAACCCGATTTAGTTCATTCTTCGCGGCTTACACACACACACACACACACAAAAGAGGGGTGGATATAATAAGCCTTATACCGTACATAAGGCAAAGCCTACAAAAGCCATCGCCTTACCATTGACTTTAATTGGATTGGAAAAACGGGTTGCAAATTATAGCATTCTCTACATGTAACTTACTAAAATAAGTGTATAGAAAAGAAACCTTCCGACTAAAAATAAATTAATCTGCTTTCTGCCCATGCTTAATTAAACTTCCTTAATGCGTATAAGAGTTAATGAGTGAATTGATTAAACAATACGGCTAATACGTACCCCCAGCTCACAGGCTGCAGTGATCAGCTCTCCTGTGGAAGGGAACAGCAGAGGAAATTAATGTAAACCCAATAATTATTATTAAGAGACAAGTCTGCTCCCAAACTTTGCCCAAATCAAATGCTTGCACTGGGGGTTTTGCATTAATTTGCCAGGATCAAACCCTGCAAATCTTCCCAGTGTGACATTTCCTTAGCGGCACGCTCATTCGCTTCATCTTTCTCCCTTCTCCCGACTCCTCCCTCTCCAGCACACACACACACACACACACACACACACGCACGCACACAAACCTTGGGACTCTACTTGTGTCTACAAATCTGCACCAAGGCTCGCTCGCTCTCTCTCTCTCTCTCTCCTCCAGAGACAGGCACTGAAGGTGGTAAAATGTAAAAAATAGGATCTGCACTGTTTTTTTTTTTTCATTTTCATCTTTTTGACAACCTGATGTGAAGTGCTCTATACTGAAAGAAAGAAAAACTAAAAGCTATTTGCAGAAGCCTAAAAGCATTTGGCCACAAACCCATTTGTGCCAGAGTACACCCAGACCATTTCAAATTAGAAAGATTTCTCACTTAATGTTTGCATCTCCCACTCATGAAAATTTAAATTAGGTTCAGATTAAATGACATTTGGAATCCATACAGCGCCCTCTGCTGGTAGCTGGAGCTGTTTCCTCCCAAACTCACAGCCAATTTATGCAGTCTCCTTAATACTAAATACTGTAAGGATAATCAGGCCTTTACTCCTCAACAAGGGATGTCTATGATGTCTGAATATAATACTTTCCGGTCAGGAAAGAAAATTTAAACGGAATGGGTAAGAGTTTAACAAACACAATGATGTAATATTGTGCAGCACACAAAAATATACAACAGAAACGAAATATAGTAGATGGTTATGCTAAGATAATAAGTGATACAGAAATATAGTAGATGGTTATGTTAAGATGATAAGTGATACATCATGTTTACAAATCTTTGAAAAAATTGAAATACTGGGGCCTTAAATACATTTCAGACACTGTTGGCTGCCTGACTTATTTTACAACTTGAAAGATACAGTGAATTAGAATGCCTGAATTTCTGCCACATGAGAAGCCCTCGCTCTTATCAGCCTAATGGACCATGAAAGCCAGCACACCTCCACCTGCACAGCTTAAAGGTTTGAAAAGCCTCATTGCACCTGGCACAAGCAGCCAGCTACCTGCCATCATTTTACATCCGCTAACTGTGTCATGTGTGTGCAATTTTGCTCACTTAACACGCGGCAGTGGCACACTTTCCCTGCATTCAGCATAGCAACTCAAGCTAACAGAGGGCCAAAACGTACGCCTCGGAGCCACAGACTTGCAGTTCTACAGCTCCATTACAAAATACCAAAAAAAAGGTAAAATATCGAGTGGAAAGGGGTTGCATCGCAGGCGCCAAAAGTCTTTTGTGACAGCGGAGCGCGGGCACCCACACCAGTATTCCCGTAATCCCTATCATTTCCACACTCCACATTTCCAGACAACAGTGTGCCCACAAGGCTGCACTCAAGCCTCTCCGAGGCACATCACACCTAAAGAGATTAGGGCCCAGTGACGGAGACCGGGAGAATTCAGAAGAGGTGTTCAGCTGGCACTATCGGAGCGGGCATCCTGCACCGTCCCTAAAGGCTGTGGAGACAGAGGGGCTGGCCGGCTATTCAAAGGCCCGCTCACCGCGCTGCAGCGCAGGGTTACTCAGCGCTCCATTTGCCTGCACACGCCTAGTCTCTGCGCTCCATCTGCACCAGATTTGCATAATGCTCTTTCCTAAATGTGCATTCCTTTTGGACATTATTTACATGTGCCAGGCCAGTACACTGCAAACCTATTGAGTTGAGCGTTTGCATGTCCCCATATGTCCACACTTACAAGTTTGTGTGACCCTATATTCATATACATCATAGCATTTAGTAGAGGTGAATGTCGAGAAACGGTTTAACATACACGTGTGTGGTACACAGTTAGGCAATGTTAATTACATTCACCTAGGCAGAAGAAATAGATTGAATAATTTGTAATGGAGGAATAACTTTCACGTTTTAGCCCAACAGCTGTTCACATGCAAGCGATCGGCCCGTCGATGAAAGTTGGTCGCTTGTTTACATTCCTGGCTCTGGTTGCCTAGGTAAAATATCCCTCTCGTATCTTTCCCACTCGAAATGTTTCATTCATTAGTCGCATCAATCGTGTCGATACCCACCTACTTCGCGTCGCCGCCCGTTATTTCGGCCGTCGTCGCTTCAAGTCGCTCAAATTGACTTTCAATTGTCTCTCGTCGCTACTAGTCGCTTGCAGTGTGTCTAGGGGCTTTATGCAATTTGCATACTAGTCTTGATGATCCATCTTGTCACAATATCACCTAACTGACCAAAGCTGAAACACCAGAGCAAATGATGTGATTCAATGTTTTAAAGGTTAGTGTTTCAATTAAAGCAAATTCAACCAAATTACAGGTTGTCAAACTTTGCCAAAAAAAAGTTAATTTGACAACATGTTTTAAATTGTTAGAGTATTTACTATTAATTGTTTTAAAACCATTCACTGAAAAAACAGTAAAATCTTGTAAAGATTTACCAACACCTCCTAAAAGCATGTTAGAAGCATGATTAGAAAACCACTGTGTTGTGTTGGACTCCCAAACAGATTTAAGATCAAGCACTACATAAAATATTTGCCTAGATTTTACCTACTCAAATATGTTAGTTTTTTAAAAGTACAATCTGTAGAAGCTGCAATAACCCTGCAAATGTCAATTAAGCCAGCAAAAATAATTATATTGTTATTTACACCAAAAAATTACTATAAACTCAGAATTTCTAATGGTCCTATAGACACGTTAAAAAAAACACAATGAACACAATACTACAGAACAAAACGTATATAATGAGGTTATACAGCAACACCATACAGATTGGCTATATCCTACTGTAACCACTGCAATAAACAAACTGGAAAACTCGTGTCTATCTATCTCGATGTCGTAATGGATGAAATATAAGTTCAGCCGCGTCTTTAATTGCTATCCCTTGGTGTGAAATAAGTACCACGGACGGCACCTATATAGTTAATTGGTGAGTCACCGCGGGGCTAACCGATTGGCTGACCGGGTCCACAACAACACCACATGTTCAAAGTAGCTGCTAGGCTAGCAGCAAGCAGCCAGCCAAACACCAACCTGAGTCTCCTCCGGGGACAGCTTTCTGCACACAAGGCACATACAGGGCGGTGACACCGGCGACAGTGGCGCCTGTCAACATCCAGATCCTCCTCCGTTCCATATTAAAGATCGTGTTGTTTAGAGAAATAGAAATGGGCTGTGATGATTCACATAATAGGCAACTATGGCTAGCTTCAGTTAGCATCCATATTTATCGACCCCGCGCAAACAAAAGGAACATTGAGGATACATTCATCTGATAACTACAGTCGACTTGATATCATATGAGCAACGTTTTTAATAACAAACGTTTTGCGTGTTTGGAACTGAAAATGGTGATGGCATGTCATTTAAATCCAGAAAGTACTCTTACCCAGATACCCTTACAAGAAAATATAAGACTATGATTCAGTGCGTGTGTAATTGGCACGGATTTCATGTAAATTGCAGTAAAATACGTAGTTATTAAATATATAGACTATTTGCAATATCATATGTTGCAATACGGTAGTAGTGAACTGCACATTTTCTTTTCCTCAATCTCATTACCGGTGCACTGCAGTGATCGCTAAGGTTTTACTTCCTGGTTCAGCATTTCAAAATAATAGGACAGAAAATATAGCTAAAAGAAAAATTAAATTTTCCCCCACCATGCACATGGTTAAGGACTAGTTGAACATACTAAAAGTCTACAAAATTAAATTATGGGAAATATTGAAAATATAACATTTAAATTATGTAAATTAATATGATTTGGCAGCAGGCAAAATTATGTGTTTCCCATATTTCAAAATGAAATTGTGTTGGATGAATGTACACCACAAAACAATATGTATTTTTTGTGCTAATTTATTACCTTTACAATACTGTGGTGCAGAGCTTTTGAGGGAGTTTGATTTGAGAAGGAAGTTGGCAAGCATTCTCAAGAATGAATAACTTCCTTTTAAGTTACTGGGTCTTGATTTAGTTGGCCAAAATCTGCAAGTTATTGCACAGTTTTTGCATAAATTAATGCAAAATATATAAATAATACAATTTTTTTTATTATATATTATTTGGTTTACATACCACACATTTTTATTTTCATAGGTTGAGCACAATGTTTTTTGACCCATTGGCCAAAAATAGAAATGTGCTATTTTGTATATTTCACATCAGTTGATTTTTGTATGCATGGTGGGGAAATAATTTATAATTTTGTTGCATATACATTCAACCTTTTGGATATTTTTCTTGGACTATTTGTCAACGCATTGCATCGTTGCCTTTTCCTCCACATGAAGCCTTAGTTTTAGAACAGATAATTTAATACAAATAGTGGTATATTTTATTAATTCTAATGTGATATATTATAAAGCAACTGGCAATCTGATCTCAGCCACACTTTTTGACCTTTTCAAAAAGTTAGTAATATCACAAATATTTACACATCTCGCTATTGTAATATAGCTTCCACCTAATTTGAGAGGTACAGTATCACATTTAGCCTTGCCTGCAGAGTTCCCATTCCCTGTCGCTCAATACACAAATGACTGTTGAGGGGCAGTGATGGATGTAACTGGAAAGAAAAGTTACATGCACCCATAAATGTCTCACAAGTGTCCATATTCCCCTATTGCGGGGTTACTGTAATAAAGAAATTGCCCCATTGAACTGATAATAATCCTAGCCCACCATAAATGAGTCTGATCCCTCAGTAAATTGAGCCCTTAGAGAGGTGGAGTGGTGTCAGCACCTAGCCAACTCTCAGATGGCTTTCTAATCCCCCACCACCACCCTTACTGTCTAATCAGTCTTAAACACACACACACACACACACACACGCGGACCCAAGTACTCACCATTCCTCACTCTCAGGCTCAGCCATCTCTTGCCTGTGATGTCACCGTTAATCCGGTCTTGGTGATCTGCCGGGCTGCGGCAGTGCCGGCAGAGGGGTGTGGGGGGATGGGGGAGCGCAAGAGAAGCTGCGTTCAGGAACACCAGGAAGCCAGCGTTCTCACATTACCACCTATTAAAACCCAGGACCCTGAGGAGGAAAACCTGGCTGTGTGTAAAATGTACAGAAATACTGTGGAATTAACATGCACGCACATACGCCGTCAGTATATGGTAAACGCATACATGCAACAATGTAGTTTATTCATAGCCACTGGTCTGTGTGTTTCTTTTAGATGAAAGTAGTTATTAGTTTGGTGGATTAACTAAGCACAGGCCTGCCCCTGCTTCCCTATTACGTCCATCGCTTTTTTTTATTATTTTATTGACGCTTGTCCAAAGAGGGGAATTACTGTCGTCAGTGAAGCTCCAGTTCCATATGGCACCAAGCTATTAACAAACATTAGTGGGCTGTAAAAAGCAGCAGTAGTGGTATTAAAATTAAACACACAGCATTTTGCAGATTTTATGTGTGTTTTACATTTGGGTGTGTCCCCGTGGGATGAGGTGGGTGCATGCACGTGCATTCACGTGTGAAATTTTAGACGATTCCATGTTGTAACTCGAGGGGCACTAGGAAGGAAATATGGGATTACCAGAAACTGATGGTCCAACTGAGAGAAATCCTTGTGTGTGTGTGTGTGTGTGTGTGTGTGTGTTTGTTTAACCACATTTAAATTAAGGTGTCTGACACACACACACACATCACCAGCCATGCATCAGCGATTGACTTATGAGGCCATGGAGTGAAATGCGATCTATTTGGTTTGGAATTTTCCTCCCTTTTTCACATCTGTTTAATCATACCTTAAGCATCCTTGAAATTAGGTGTAATCCAGTTAAACCATTTTTGACTCTGTTTCACTGCCATATTGCAACATTTATGCCATCGCTGCTAAATAGTTGCCCCGAGATTGACACTGTCAAATACTGTAGACCCTCAAAGATCTATACTAAATCTACAGTGCTTAAATATTTGAAATCTAATGTTCAATCTAGCATTATATTGCACACAACACAACTATAGTGTTAAGTGTTAAAAAAAAGATTTAAGAAGCAGGCCTTACAGGTTATATGTACAGATAAGATATGTGTACAGGAAAGTAGGTACAATAGTGCAGCCTATAAAAAAAACAGATGCAGGTGTACTCTATGATTTCTCCCCTTTGTTAACACATCCTCAAAACCATGGGATACACAAACAGTCTTACTGAGTCTAATGTACTGTAATAAGAGGACTGTCTAATCAACTGCTGTTCTTTGAACCATGTGGCCAGCTAAATTATCCTCACTTTATCCTCTATAAGATACACGACAGGGATACAGGCATCATAATCATCATTTGGCACAATACAACACAATGAGCTGAAGAGAACGGGGGCTATACAGTATGCACAGGACTGCTGGTTTTGTTGTCTAGGGCAGCACACCTCATTGGGCTCTAATAAAACAAGAGCTGGTTCTGTTGTCTAGGGCAGCACACCTCATTGGGCGCTATTAAAACAAGAGCTGGTTCTGTTGTCTAGGGCAGCACACCTCATTGGGCGCTATTAAAACAAGAGCTGGTTCTGTTGT
>JAODUH010000015.1:3037017-3059752 GCA_027564835.1 Typhlichthys subterraneus | reverse complement strand
CTAGGGCAGCTTTTCAGGCTCCTGCCCACTACCCACTCCCTGCGTGTGTGGACTATAGTGTCCACGGTGACACTAATTCAAACCCGTGTGTCAGTGGGACACACGGGTGAAGCAAGATGGGAGGGCTAGGCTGAGATGTGAATAGAAGAAAAGATGGCAACAAACTGGTATTTTGTGGACATTTTGACAGAAAGTGGTGTGGTGGAGGGGGTCTACACAGTACAGCACAGCTCCACGTGGTTTCCATGTTTGAGCAATCCACTTACTTGAACAGATAAATATTTAATTAACAATACACCCCGCAATTATTCTGTAATTAAAGTAATGTGTCTTGTTGTTTCTATGTGCAGGCAAAACACTGCATCTTCATCTGGAAGATGAGAGAGCTCTGGTATCAAGGGCTGAAGCGTGCTGAATGCTTACACTTTTTTTGCTCTTTGCTCTTCTGTGTTGCTGACATTTTTTTAGTCAGCCACAATTTTGTTTGTATATTTGCATTTTATTTGAGAACTCATTTGTTATTCATTGAGAAAGCAATAAGCTGAGTAGGCTGTGCACAAAGTATCATCAAGAACCACGTGAAATAGTAAATAGGCCTGATATAATCGTAATCCTTTTCAAACTGCACTGCATACAGCTTGAATTGTGTAATTTTACTGCTGCAAAGCTGCTGACAGTCAAAGCAAGAAAGTGGAAAAGTGTTGTTTTTTGTATAACAAGTTGAAATTGCATGAATTATGAAAAAAAAAATGCTTTTTGAGAGATTGTTCATTGTTACTATTTCCAGAGGTGATGACCTTCAGGGCCTGGTTAAAGCAGATGAACTAATGGTAGTTGGAGGGGAATATTTAATCAGGAATGATCCCCATTGCAATTAAGTAATTAACTATTACAAGATGTAGTAATGTGCCACATTTCTATTTCAGTCCAATTTGCCGGAAGATATAAAAAAATGGCTGCCAAGTTTATGTGTCATGTTGTGTTTACATGTGGATTGTATATATAGGCTATTGCTACTTCATTTGTGTCATGTGATGGTTGCATCTATTAATTTCCTCTGTGTCATGCTGTGTCAAATAGGTAACATCATAACCCTCATCTGGCCAAATAAGATATGTCCTACAGCTCCCAGCCACCTGTGGCATTTCACTTAAAGTCACACGTTATCTGCCTGTTAAGATACACAGAAAAGAAAGAGCACAAATACGATATGCTCTTTTAAAAAGGCTAGGGATAAATTATCAACAAAGTGGTAGACTTACATGATACTTTCTGCAGTAGGTCTGCTAACAATTTACATTTTACTAAAAGGTAGGCTACTGCTGAACAGGACAGGAGTGATTGACTGGGATGGAGTGGTTGATGGTTCAATCTGCTTCTTAGATTTTGAAGTTGACGTGGTCTGTCTATGTATAAAAGTGCCCGCTAACCTCATTTTTGTTTAGAAACTTTTTTTTCTTTCTGCAAATTGTCACACCAGTGAATTTCTAGACTTGTTTTCTAACTCAAAATAGGCTACAGTATGCTATAATCAGGACCTCTGATAGATAAAAAATGAAAGAAGGCCCAAACCAGGCCAGGGGAGCAGGTTGCATATTTCACATTAGCGCACTTTAAAGAATGTATGCCTAACTATTCATATCGTCTCTCTATCAGCACCTTTCGCCTGAATTATCTTGCTTCCTCCCCGTGAATAACTACATAAGGATGGGCGCATCTCAGTCAGTCCGTCAAAAGGATGGACGGTTTGAGATGTGTTCTAGGTTTTGGTTCCGTGCCTCACCACAGCTTTGATCTTGCAAGAAGACGCTGCCTCGCTTCTGGCAGCCAGTCCGGCGCCTGTGACGAATAACACGCGCATTGTTTCAATTCTCATTTCTCTCTTCTTTTCGCAGCACGGCCGTGATAGATGACAGACGTGCACGTCTTAACATCCCGGCAGTAAATCCAAAACACACAACGTAATGCAGAATAATTCTTCCTGACAGGAATGTTGCTTTGCTGCAGACAGTCTAACTTACTCAAATGTGATGTTGTTTATTGGCTACCTAAACCAAATTGCAACAAAGAGATGGAGTAGGCCTACATCTATTAAGCTAATAATTACTTTTAAGCATGGACATTTCATTTTCGTTAAGTGTCCTTCTAATCATCTCACGTTATTTGCATAAACATGCCCTGGATGAACCAGGGGAGCCAACCAGCGGTCTGGAAATTAGCATGCTGTCACCTTCGGTATCTATTCTGTCATTCAGGAAAACAGACTGTGCAGGCCCATGAACCCATCTCAAATCTTCTCCACCAGTGTTAATTAGGATGCATGGCTTCCCACTGCTCCATTCCCCTGCAAACGTCTAGCTGACATGTTCTCTATTTAAATCCTTTTCCTATGCCCTTCTTACAGAGGAGATGAAGACATGCAAATGATGGAAAGTGTCACTATCTAGACTTGCACACATCTTTGCTTATTTTTATTTCAGTTTTTTATTTGATCAAGTAAATATTTTATTTTTTCATAAAAGGTGTAATTTAATGTATTTGGACAGCATAAACCAAACCTCAAATAGTTTTGAATCCAATGCTGATGTTCAGTCACAATGCTAAATCATGTAAACGTGCTCTGATAATTTCACATACATTGAAGATTTTCAGACATCTATCGTGCATGTTAATTTAATTTACTCTGCCTCATTTGAGATGTTTTATGAGGAAGATATTGTAAAAAAATACATCAACAAACTGAAGTTTATTTGCTATAACAGCATATTATAGGGCTAGTGGCGTTTATGGGCATTTTGCCAATACTGCTATTATTGATGAAATTGTGTCCTCCTGTGGTTGAAAACGAACACTACACCTGGAGCAAACTGCCTGGTAATATTGCTGGCGTCGGTGTATGGGGTGAATATTTAAATTAGGATGATCAGATAGGCTATATAACATGTAATCTTAATAATATATACTTCAATAACAATGTCCCGTTATCTAAAATAAATACTGCTTGATAAAGCTAGCTATATTTGCTGCCAATTTGCAAGTGTAGATAGGAGGGAAATTCTTCTTCAGAATGATGAAACATGTATGCAAGTGATAAACCATTACAGTAGTTGTTGTCACATCACAGAGAATTGGGTTAACATATTAAATGGCTATGGCTCGCTCTCTCTCACACACACACACACACACACACACACTCTAAATAAATCATCTCAATTAAGTGTTTTAAAAAATAGTTTATTCTTTGCAAAGAAGGCAATAGGAGAATCAGTGCGTTCCGGTAGTAGATAAATTCATATAACAAGCCCTATGGGTGTGCAGAGGGGCCCCACCCATGTTTGCCAAGGGGGAATGTTTGCAGCGGCTACTTGGCAGCTGTTACAGAATACAGTCGACAGCAACGGGCAGGATTTGTTTAGCTCAGTGTTAGAAAGGAATGCTAGTGTAGAATGTAAGATAGTCCTTGACCTGGCTCGGCAGTTACGTGAAGTTAGAACACAACACAGAACCATATTAGGATTCCTGGGTGCTTGAAGCAGGCTTGTTTTCACCAAATACATTTCAATTGGCAACAGAGAGAAGACAGTTCTTTTGTAGCCCAACCATCAATCAGACCTATGTTTTGTAATATGGCTCTGAACATTTTTGAGTGATGTTTTTTGCTTTTCAAGAATAGCTGTTGCCCTGCTTATTAGACTTTCACATTTACATACACTTTAAATCAATATAAAGCAGCTGCAATGCTCCCAAAACAATTACCAATTCTAGTCAATAAGATAGTGGTAGACTCGTCAAAAATTGGTACAGTTGAGCAAGCCAGCAGCAGAAGAGTACACAGATTGATATATATTTGCACTTCGGGTTTTGGCCAACTTAAAATCAACGCGATATCCTCCTGTGGGGTACCACATCGGCCTCGACTATAATCCAGAGCTGTCCACATCTCATAATAGCAGCAGTAGTTTGGCTTTCTTTAAAAAAGATCCTTTACACCGGACACTTTGGATCGTAAGGAGAGGCGATCACACCTTGCATGTGGAAGAACACCTCACCCTGATATTTGGTATAGCCTCCTAAGGCTGCTGGGAGACTGTGGCCAGGTTCAACAGAATAGACAATCAGGGATCACAGTGGGCATGGGATAAAGCTGAGGATGATACACAGTACATGTGAGTGGCCAACAGTGGAGTGAGTTAATTCAACAGTGCACTTTCTAAAAGGTTCCCATGTACTGCAAGTGGACGGATTCTAAAAGAGGCACCCATATTGTCCTACAGTACATTTAGAAGGACATTTCTTTGCCATTCCAAAAAGCTAAACGTCATTTAGGCTAAAGCACCACTGGTGAGGATGTATTTGAATTCACTTGTTTGTTTAAATGTTTGTGTTGTGTCTCAACTTTGTTGAGAGAAATCAAAACAGGGTTAAATGATACAGAACAGGGTTCACACATCCATCCCACACACGCACACAAGCACAATTGTTACACAAGAGAGAAATATATTATCATTTTCATTAGAAAACAGTACAATGGCCTCTTTAGTAAAATACCTTTTCTGGCAGATACAAATGTCAATCTATGTGGGTTTACATATCTTATCGCCCCCAGACTGCAAAAGGCATTCAGTTTACCTTCAACAAAATATCTTTCTGTTCTAGTAAAAAATAATATATTTAAGTTTGAGGGGGGGGGGGGAGTTGAGGCACTGAATACATCTGTGTATAACTTAGTTGTTGTTCTCCATAGGCTACATGAGCTGGATGCCATTAAGCGGGGGGGGGGGGCACATGGATAGTTAGCTGGGAACCTCCCTGTCTCTCCTGGCTCTCCTCCCAGCCAGAAGTCCAGCTGTCTGGCTCATTACAGAAATAAAGCAAGGAGGAGAAAGAAAAGGAAGAGTGTCTCAGACCCACCAGGAAAGCTAAGCAGTACTCCTCCAGCCCTTCCCAGCAGACCAGACCAGACCAGAACCCCCACCCCCGCCCCCGCCCCCGCCCCGCTACACCTGCTCGCTGTTAAATGTTAAATGCTTCCGACAGAAGGATTTATTACACCGAGCGAAAACCTTCAGCGGCATTCGGCCCTTGACGTGACGCCATTGCAGCCGTAGCCTTGCTGCCAAGAACTAAAGCCTCCGATTGGCTGCTGGGACAGCGTTTGGTTGTGGAAGAGGTGGGTGTTTGCGGGCCAGTGTGCTCAACGCATCTGCATCAACACAGTGGCCCCTTCAGTGAGTCAAAGGAGCTCATTTTCACAGGCGTTGGCAGGCAAGCGTCGTGCAGCCTCCACAGAATATGAACAGCCTTCCTCCATTCAGTTCAACAGTCGGGTTGAAAAACAACAACATGAGAACGCAGTACTATAAATTGTATAAATCAGTTTCACAGCATGTAGGCATTCTCGGTGCAACCCGTCTTCCCTTGGCAGCGCCAGGCTCAGTCCACAGTGGAGCCCTGGAAGATGAGCTTGGAGCAGCCCTGGCTCAGTCCACGGGGCCCTGGAAGATGAGCTTGGAGCAGCCCTGGCTCAGGAGCTGTGTGGCGCAGAAGGGGCACGCAGCGTGGAAAGCGTGCGTGCCGTGAGGCAGGGGGATCTCCGACCAGTACTTGGCCGACTTCTCTGAGCACACGTGTCCGCACGGCACGAAGGCGTGCGTGGGGGCGCCGGCATCCACGTAGAAGGCCGGCTCGCTACCCAGCCACAGGGGCACGTAGGGACCCACCGTCCGGCACATGGGGCACTCGCGCTGGGCGTTGGGTTCCCGCTCCGACCGGTGGCCCCAGTTGTGGTAGCCGTGTACATGGCCACAGGCCAGGTACACCCAGGGCTGCTTGTCCTCCAGGGAGGAGAGGGCCAGGCGGCCCCGCTGCATGCTGGGGAAGGCCAGCGTGTTGAGGCCCACGGGGCACTGGGGCCGCGCCGCGTTCACCTCTTGACGCAGCGCCTCCAAGTGCTTCTGCGTGGGCGTGTGGAGGAGGCCGTCGGCCGTGCGCCACAGCAGGGTGGCCCCGCACAGGTCTACCAAGGAGCCGTCCAGCAGGACGTTGCTCTCAGTCTCCACCTGCGGGGAAAAGGGAGGGGAGGGGTGCTTGAATCTGGCAACACCAAGATCACCTTCCTTCACCTCACCTGCATTTCTAATAATAGATAGACACTGCTACTGAAACTTGGGCACATCTGGTATTATAATTAGGGACAACAGCTGCATCAAAACAAGCGCTCCCTAACACCACGTGGAGCAGGGCAGCAGAAACCAAATACACAGCGAGCATGAGTGGACCGGCGAAGAGTGAAAGAGGGGTTGTATGGCTGTAAAAGTAAGCAAACTTAATTTAACGCCGTTAACCATTAAAGTTGTTACCACAGGCTTTATTAAAACACTATTGCAAGGTAGACAATTGTACAGTAGGACTTTAGTCATTTTGATCAGCTGCGTTACGTTTTGTTTTAATGTAGCCTACAGTTGATCATCTGTACGGGTGCCGGTTCTAATCCCACTTCGAAATGAAAGATGATTCTGACTAATATACATAGACAGGCACAAATATTTCACTGTGCTTTTATCTTGTAATGATTTCTGTGTTTGGCCTATGTAAGCTCCTCACGGCTTCGAGACAGCTACCCCTGGTACTGTAGTTTCTTCATTTAAACGTCAAGCTTGCCACTTTATTTATTCAATACTTTAGATTAACAGGGAACACCTCTCCAAGACAGCAGCATAAATGTCCCCAATGAACTCCCACACTTTTTACAAATTCACAATATAATTCATGCCATATACTGTAGCACAGATGTTTTTATGAGCCCCCATCCCCAAATAGTTGGACTAATAGAGTTTTTTCTAGTTCAGTGTTTTTCTGTTAAAAACCAGGAGCATTCCCTTTCTGTTGATGTGCCAGTCCTGTCAGGAAGATGGGAATTACAATGTTTTGTTACTTTCTGTATCACGTAAATAAGTGCAACATGTCAAGGTTGGAAAAAGAACTGAGAGAAAATCGTGATCTCAATTCTAATCCAGAAAATCGTGATTCTCATTGTATCCAGAATCGTGCAGCCCTAATGTGAGCGGTGTTCCCCACTTTGTTTAGGTTGTTTTTTACGTAGCCAGGGCTGTGTATAAGTATCAGACTATTTTTCCAACAGAGAATAGTAAGGTAGCGAAATGTGAGGACATATTTGTTGAATTTGATAGCTGACTACTATACCTTTAAACTTTAAGACAGTGTTTTCCAACCCTAGTCCTCTGGGCCCACTGCCCTGCATGTTTTAGATGTCTCCCTGCTCCAACTCACCGGATTCAAATGAAGGGGTCATCATCACTCTCTGCAGAAGCCTGATAACGATCCATTCATTTGAATCAGGTGTGTTGGAGCAGGGAGACATATAAAACATGCAGGACAGTGTGTCCCCAGGACCAGTGTTGAAAATTGAAAATGAAAATTAGTCTAGGCCTAACGCCAGGTGCCCATCAAATGCGTGACATGAATAACGTGTTGTCGGTACATTATCTGTATTGTGTAGTAGGCTGCAAATTATCACTCAAGGCCTGTCTGGCCACCAAATGCATCAAATATTTTGCATGCATAATTTTTCTGCGAGAACAGTCTGTATTTTTCTGTATCCAATGGAAATACAACGCAACTAGTTATTTGGCAATCTCTAAATAACTAGGCTACTACTAGGCTCATCGTGACCTTTACTGTTTAACACAGACGTTGTTTGTGTAATTAACAGATTTGATGTTTTATATGCCTTTAACATTAACAAGACTACAAACACTCATGAACCACTACACAACTAGTAAATAACCATGGTTTTCAGACTAGCTAGCTAAGCTGGCTGGGCATTTCAAAACTTTTCAAACTACCGGATGTTGTATTACCGTACGCATCACAGCTGGTTGTGTGCCGGTGTACTGACCAGTTTGCCCCGGGTCTGTGCCGAGCGGGTCTCCCTCAGCGTGTACACGTCGCCGCACACCGAGATCTCCCGCCACACGCCGGGCTTGGACTCCTCGGTGAAGCCGCCCCTGGGGTGCATCACCAGCACGCCATTGGTGGTCAGCCCATCCATGTGACCGTCCGGGTTCTTCCATTTTGCTGCTTTTTCCTGTTGGGGAGAAAAGGTATTGTATGACGTACTGCTGCGTTCTCTCACAGCGCCGCTGCTTCAACAACACGTTATCTGGCTGCTTCTTCTTCTACTTCTTTCTAAATGCCGAATCTGAATCTGAAACTGAAGGCGCCGACGCACGTCAAGAAACGCCAGAGTTTTGGGACTAGTTCTTTTTATCAACGCCATGGCTAAGAACTCTATTCCGTTTCTTGAGCGTCAAGCCATACACATGCACTGAATATCTGCAGATATTTGCGCACCTCTGTCAATTTGTCTTTAAGTTTCGAACGCTGCATTCCCTACGGCCCACTGCCTTAAGGCCTTGGCAACACAGGCGTACAGGGATGTCCAGATGCGTCACTCATAGCAAGAGGAAACACAGTCAGGTACGTACCCCTAGGAAGATGTTTTTGGAGGAGTCGAAGCCGGCGGCGTAGATGCGGGCGGTGAACGGGGGGTTGCGCTCGCAGACCACGCGGCAGGCAAAGCGGGAGATGGTGCTCTGGGTGATGGGCGTCTCTTCCCCTTCCTGGCCCCCCGACACGGTGTCTGTCACCACAAAGTCAATAGGGCTCTCTGTGGAACGCCCAATCTACAGAGTGATACAAAAATCCTTTTGTTACTTACGGTAAACTGATGCTAAATAGACAGTTTGACGACAATGCTGTGTTTGGTAAAGAGAGAGAAAAAAAAAAATCTGTGTTTGAGCGCAAGCCAGTGACAATCTTACCGCTGACAAGACAAAAGCAGACATTGTGATGTTGCTCTAATGGCTGCAATTAAATATGAATTCAAAATAATTTCTGAAGTGCAACAGTCAAAACTGATCCAGTAATGACCAAGAAACATAACTGGTATTTCCTAATTTAATTTCCTCATTTCCTTTTGGCGTCTACTTCTGTTTTGAATGTCTGCCTGTGTTCGCGTTTACTTAGCGCAGTTCACAGACACATGGGCGCAATAAAAGAGGGCTGGATGTGAAGCATGTGTGCAGTATTGTGTCCCGTCTAGAGCGAGACCTGTCTCCATGCTGTACATTCAGACTAACGCTGGCGGCACAAGAGTAAAGTACGCACGCACACACAGAGGATCAGAAGACTGACAAAGCATTAACTAAGACTGTGAAATTAGTGGCCACCCAGACAACCACAAGAAAAGAAAGAGGAAAAAAAGAAAAAGCGTCAAGACACACATCACTGGAAGAACAAAGCCCATACCTGAAACATATCTGTATCATTGTCGTGACAGTACTCAACCACAACGGTTTGGTTTCTGGAAAGTGTGTAGGAGATACTGTGCTGGCCCTTGCAGTTCACAGCCTGAAAAGCAACACAGTGCACATTACAAACGCTGCTGAGCTACATTAACATGACAAACAATATTGCCGTTCAAATAAATATGCCTTTTATGAGCACACCAACACAAGCGTCTGTGAATAGTTAGTGAGATGTTGAAACCAGGAGGAAAAACCCTGTGACCAGTGTTTGTCCTTTAACACTGTAGGATCACTGGTCAATAGAGTGTAGCAGGGCCACAAATGGGGAAAGTATGGCTTCCACAATCTACGCATCGTTGGGGAGCAAAACAAAACCTTTGTAAATAACAGTGAAGAAGTTAAACGTGCTCGTCAAAAACTCAAATGTGACAGCAAAACCACAAATGCAGTTCAACTTCCCCGTGCAAACACTGTATTTGGCTGTTCAATCAATGACATGGTTAATTGCAGGGGGTGATAAACATGACTTTCAGGTTGCTGCTGTTCTTAAATAAAGTTGCAAACCAGGAATTCCTGGGGGAGTGGAGCATTTTGTTCCTGTCACGTTAAAGTAGCACTCCAACGACAGTGACCATAAAGGGTAGCCTGGCCTTGTGTCAACACAAGCCCTGCTATCGGCCCAACTCAAAAACAAGATATGGGCGGAAGAGGCAGATAGGACTGTCGAGCTCTGCTGACAACATTCACACTCTAATCTTCCATTTCCCAAACATCTCTCCCAGCCACGAGAAGGGGAAGGGAGGCAAAGGAGTGGGTCGTGTGCGCAGCAACAAGCAAGAGTCCTCCACCTGTTGCACAGCGCAAGATAGGCTGGCCAGATCTCCTTGAAGGAAATGCACGAGAAAGAAAGGAATGCCAACTGCAATTAAGCCTTTGGTTAGGAACTGCCTATGGAACACACATGGAACTGAGATCAAGCGGGGGCATTTAAATAGGAGGTTGGCAGTGGTCGATCATGGAGGCTCCTGGTTATCTGTCATGAGTGCTACAGTGAGAACATGAGCGCTGTCCCTATCGTCTTCTTAGCCGGAAGGTTCTCGGTTGATTCACCCATGGGAGCTGACCAACACTATGCACCACATCCCTAAAAGAGCATGCCAGCAGGGAAGGTGGGTCGGAATAACAAGATAGATTAAACAAAAATGTGGCTTGGTTCAGTTAGGCCCTATGCAAACCCGGCAGTGAACTGTATGGTAAAACTTGCAGAGGGAGGCTGATTTCTCCCCTTGCCTCTGAAGGAAGGGTTATTTTTGACCACCAGCTGGGAGCGCCAGGTCAGCCAACTGCAACAACTTTCTCCCCAACACCCCCTACTAATCCTGGGCCTGGTGACAGGGTGGCAGAGGAGGAAGAGGAAGAGCTAGGTCCAGTTCTAGTGCAATGACTGCTAACCTGGTGCAGGCCACTGAACAGGACAGCCTCGACCAGTAAAATCAGCACAGTCAATTATAGACAGAAATATCCAATGCACCGAAACCTATCAGCAAAACCTACTGGAGTCAAGTTCCAGCATGTGAGAGAAACCTGAACCAAAAAGGGCCCAGGGCCAGGGGACAGAACTCGCAACAAGTGTCAGAAATATTGGCCTCTGAGAGGTGCAGCTGTAAGCGTCCCTGACTTGTTTGGCCGTCTTCGCTTGGGAACCAAAGGATGGAATGCAGGAGGAAAGCCATGCTATTCTGGACCGGGCACTTTCCAGCAGGCATGGCAACAACTCTGAAAAAAAGGACCTGCACCAATCACGTCAAACATTTTTTGAAGGACGGGATACTCAAGAAATTAGTTAGAGTAGTTTTGAACCTGACAAATGTGCACATAGAAAAATAGCAACAAAGTCAAGAGGTTCTTGTACAGTCTTCTTGTAAAATGTACCCAAATAATGTTATCGTAGACCAACACAGTTCTGATACATTCCAACACTTTCCATAAAAGGAATTGTCACATAATAAAAGATCCAATGCAGTCAGTGAGCACACCAACATAGCTCTAAGCTAAAACTTCTAGCTAAGGACAAATGACTGTTGGAAATGTCAACAACGTCTGCCAAGAATTCTGGACTTAGCTGACGCAAAAAATGTGTTTGTTGCTATGATACACTACTAACTTTGGCATGCTCATGCGAGTTTGTTGAACAAAAGTTTGAAAAACACTAGAATGTAAGAAAAGTATTATTCAGTATTAACAACTCCCATCATTGTAAAAACAGCAACATGCATGTCATTCTCAAGTTTACCTAGAGATACCAACACTTTAAACCAGGATATTGACAAGTATGTTCATTCAGTCAGCCATCCACTGGGCACCACTTTACCTTGCTGGCCTGGGGTGTGTTGATGATATGCACGGTGCTTGGCTTAACACCGTTTGCTTTGGTCCTCCTGTACAGGGAAAATCTGCTTTTCCTTCTACCTCGATCTCCATTGGGCAGGCAGCCATTGTATCTGTTGGACACATGGGAAGGGGTCAGAACAAGGACATGATATTCCCGGTCAATATATTTCAGTGACCGCATAAGAGTGTTCAGGTAGCTGAAAGGGGACTAAAAATAAATACATTTAGTGAGAAAATGTTTGTAATCAAACATCACAAAAGCACTGAATTAGAAACTCTCCAGTGTTGAAAAATGAAATGTGAGCTTTGTTGCGTCACTACAGAGTTCATGTCCCCATTAGCAAATTAGCAACCCAGGTGTCACCTTGGATTACGGCTCAGACTACATAATGCAGTTAATAGTGCGCGGTCTCCATTAACATACAGAATGTGTCCTAGGAAAGAGATGGTTTTACGTTGCCTATCAGGTGATAGCCATGCCAGCTCACGTGATGGAAAGCTCCGGTGACTCGTCACCTGAAAATAAAGCCTGGAAATACCCTAGAGGGCATCCCGGAGCATTGTGAACTAAGCCTTGGGTGGTGCTATGAGGCACGTAGTCGAGTAGCCTGCTCCTGGTGAATGGAGATGCACCTTCCGGTAGCGCCACCCACCAGCTGGTTCCTACCGCTGGGACAAGCCATGCTCCACTGACACCCAACACACAGGCTTTCTGTCACACAGTCCCACACACAACCACAGAGGGCTGAATTGACATTTCACTAAAAATGTCACGTTCACACGAGACTGCTTAGCTAAGGGATTCTGAGCTGTGGAGTTTCCTATTGTGAGGGAAATGTCTGCTCCCTCCAACCACTGCCTGCCTAATGTGACATTTCTCATTTCAGAACAAATACAACAGCAGAGACCAGAGCCTGGTCCCACCTCCCTCCCAAGGCTAGGCCACCTGTCCCCCTGTCTCCCCAAGAGGCCCAGGCAAGCAAACACATGGTCCCAGTCAGGAGGACAGAGCACAAAGTTGGCCTGTGGGACAAAGCCACCCACAGAGACATAACGCCAGGTGCCCACCAAATGAGTCCAATGCATCACGTTGTACCGGAAGTCTTTCGTGGGGCAGTCCGAATCTATGAGTTGGGAATGTCGCACTGGCCAGCGATGCGTTTCGAGTGTCGCATGCGTTCAATATTTTCAAATCTTGCGTTTTGTTGCCGTGCGGCGACGTACAAGGTTCAACCGGAAGTTTGAAAAGTTTTTAAATGCCCAGCCAACTAGTTAGCTGTTAGCCCTGCTATAATTGTTTTCTAAAGTGTTATAAGCATACAAAATAAAAATTTCGGCAAATCTTAGTTATACAAATATAGTCTGACAACACGTTATTCATGTCAAATTAAACAAAAATCTACTAGCCCTATTGGCAACAAAATAACATGAGTCTATCTAATAAGAAATGTGTGGCATAGCTAGCAACATTTGCTTCCCATGTTAATACCAAAAAGTTTTGCCGCGTACATAAATAACACATGTCGCCGGTTAAAGTGTTTCTGAAGATTCAAAGCAAAGTTTTATAACGGAGTGAAAAATACACTACAAAATATGTTTGAATGCAGACCATAGTGGTAAAATACTATAAATTGTTGAGCCATGACATAGGCAATAGTAAATACCTTCCATTACACATCATTACAGACAGGGAGCTTGTTCCATCACAGGTAACCCTCTGCTGTCACACTAGATAGGACAGGCTCTTTTAAAGCTGTGCTCTAACTAATTGTGTTGCCTTTCCTTTTTGACCTGTGCCAAACAGACAGCGGATTTACCTTCCAATACACAGCAGCAAGGATTAGTGTCTCTGGGGTATCACCTGTCCTCCAGGGCTGCATTACACAGCACCTCCCACAACATATGCTCACGTGAAGCAAAGTAAAGAGAGCTCTGCGAAAATAACATAGCAGTAGGTACCTAACTGCCAGAATTTAAAGATGTTTAATGCAATATACACTAGGAAAGGTTGCACAATATATTGAATCAGTATCGTTATCAGAATAAGACGTTGCGCAATATATCGAAAATTTTGCTGGAACTATGCAATATTCAATTCATTTTGTAGAGACATGCGTCCATTAGCTGTTTGGTTTAGTTGTGATTGAATTCAGAAAGGTAAGATGTGTGGCCGAGGAAGCTAATGACAATAGAGATAGAAGAGGAAACACTAGTGGCCAAAAAGAATGTATCCTCCGTAGCTTGGAATTACTGTCCAATATGACATGTATAAAACGTGTAGTTTTATTACGTTGTGAAACTCGATGCATTTTCCCATAACCTGTGTTTTTACTTATTTTTTTAAATATTGAAATGAATATCGATATTGCAATTTTCATGATCCATATTGCAATATCACCTTTTGTCAATATTGTGTAACCCTAACACTAGGGGGCAGGCCAGGGACAACATATTTGTAACAGAACATACAGTATCTTAGCGCTGGGTTAATAATAAACCATGTAAATTCCATCTATAATTTGTTGATTGACAATTTAAAAAAATTAAATCCCGCCTTTCTCTTTAGCACAGAATTTTCTCTGCTCCAAATCTCAAAAGACCTGCCTGGCTTGCGAGACCAACTCCATTGTGTTTAAGATGTGGGCACATTGTGTCTGGAAATGGTTTGGTTTCAATCAAGTCCGTAAGCGTGTCAGTACCGTGAATGTGTCAGGTAATGGGGACTTGTACCTTGTAACAGGGGTGTGCCTCCTCCTCTCCAAAACACAGTGACAAGCAAACAAAGTTTGCGAACAGAATTGCTCAGTTACATTCTTTGAGAGGAGTAGCAAAAGGTGGAGCGCATATGTTGTCTTGCCAAATTGCAAAAGTCACGATGGTATAATTATGGTGCTGATAATTTGATGTTTTCTTTAAGTTCATTGGATGGTTTTGTAGCTAACTGACATGGCTCACCTACAAATTATCAGGTAAACAGAGAATCTCCCCTGAAGTGACTGATACAGTATCAAAGCCTATGGGTCACAGGGTCCGGGACTATTTGTACCAGAAACGCACTGTTTATCTGTACACTTCCTCTACAAAGTGGGTCTTTAAGGGGCGGGTGTAAGGTTCAATCAATAGGATCAGTCTCTTGGGTACAATGGACAGAAGGAGCTAAGGAAAAGCAGAGTCTGGGTGCTGATCAATCTAGCCTTTCATTCCCACCATACACACCACACACCCGGCCTGGCCAATGCTGCCAGGCAGAGCTAGGAAGATGGCCGTGCTAAATCACAAAAGCCATGTTTAGTCGTGGAAAACTAACTTGGGAGAGAATGGCAACTCAGACCATCTTTGTTTGACATACAGTTGGCTATCTTGTCTACTGTCAGTGTTATCTATAGGGCTCAAAGCAGGGATTGTACAGCCATTACTTTTTGTTCATCTGCCTTGTGTGGGAGACAAAGGGGTGCAAACGTATCCGCTTCTAAAGTGCCACATGTTCAAGTCTCCAGTAATAAGCAGAGCGCTTTTGGTCCCTTGTAATAAGCACCGACTGTGGGTGGAGGGTATACACAAACACTTTATTGCATCTTGCCTTACTTTGAGGTACATGAAAATGTATTAAAACACAAATAAAAAAACTACAATTGTGTATTTTGTCCCACATTCTACCCTCTGTATATAAGGGGAACTTATTGAGAACAGCTGATGAAAAAATAAATACTCTTTTGTATTTTCCTGATGTGTACTCACTAAACGCCTTTGTTATGTAATTACATTAGCATTGTTCCAATGATTAAATAAAGATTTTGAAATGACAGAAGACATCATCAGAAATAAGCACATATGAATGCGTTGAATTATGCTTGCGAGCGTGAGTGATGGAGATCATAAATTATGTTCTGGGTTGCAGATAGCAGGGTAATAACTTCAGATGGGGGATGGGATGGGACAATCATTACTTCCGAATTCCTAAAACTCCATGAACCTAGAAAGTAGGGCTAGGGGAAGTGAGGGATGGGCTGAGGGAGGCAGACCACTTTACATTAAGTATAGGATTGAGAAATTAAAAAAATGAATGCATTTGCCTGCTGAAAGTCCTTTAGACGCTGGGTAAATGTACCTACCACGTTTTCCACAAAGAGGTAACACTGTTGCCATATCGGGAAATGGAAGGGTTTGATTGCGTTGCGTGCCTAGTTTGTTGAGTAACGTAACGTGAGCTCATTTCACATATGGACTCGACGTCTTTTTCATAACATGAAAGGTTGTAGTAACTTCCTACTTTAATAATAAGTCTACGCGAAATGTAATACAATTTCGAGTCTACGGACATCCCGTAATCGAAGTTAAAAACATAAACAGAATCTGTTTACCAACGTGTAGCCTACAGTAGGCCTACCGGACTCAAATATGCTATACGCCTTGGTTTCATAAAATGTGTATTACTAGGATTAAACTTACCCCAAGACTACCAACTCCCCGTATTTCACTGGGTCTTTGGACGGGGCGCAGTGTTCCTCTTGGCTTAGCGAAAACATGAGGCTTCTGTCTTTTCTGTGTGGTGCGCACCAACTCAGTATGAATATACCCGCTCAACCAGCTGCAAAATTACAATAATTCCCTTCAAATCAAACGATAAGATATCATTTCACAATAAATATCCGACTTTGCATGTTTCCGTGGACTCAAACATCTACTTTTGTATTAGATAAAGGAAGCGCAAACTTGTTTTACATGACATAGCAAAATGTTGTCAACTTGGCGGTTGAATCCGCTCTGAAGCACGTAGGAAAACAGCGAGAGGGAAGGGTGGACTGTACCACTCGCTTGTTCTTTACTTTGTATAGGGGAGAACGCGTTACTACATATTATTTAAACGTTATAGTGACACCGAGTTTAACGCTTATTTATTATAATAAACATATGTTACAGTTTTGTATTCTGCAATGAAATAATATTTCAAAAGTAGTCGAAGTAAAACGTATATAGTAGACGTTCCTCTATTTATTACCTCACATGGCCCGTGGATCGTACCATATATTATGTAAACAAAGAGTGCAATCTGGGAATTCTTAAAGGGATCATGACCATCACACCCGTCACAATCTTGAGTGACGTCAAGTCCGTAATATCGTGACATCTCACCTTACTGTACTGTATACCCATCTCAACGAGATGTGATTATTTGGTATGCTGCCTCTTCTCGTTGAGTAGGAGTAAAAGGAAAGTAGGCTACCTATTCTACCAATACGTGAGAATGTAAGCATACAAGCACCTCTCAAGCTCTACTGCAAACCACAAAAGTGCTTCTCTACATCACGTGTGGTGTCCCATTTTTCTCACACCTTATCAGTGAATGTGCCACCTCAGCCGTTAGTTTGGCACCTTCATGTACACCGGTCTTGTTTTCACAAGTCACCTCGCAGTCTTTAGGCTCCATCAGAGGGGCCCTAAAGTGCCTCTGCTATTACAGCTTTCTGGTTGAACTGGTGTTCAGTTACAAAGTGCAATAATACTTAACAAGAAAACAAAAGGTAGTGTTTGTTCGTTGGGGGTGCTGAGCCCCAGGGACATTTTCTCTTAAACGTATATACGGTTTAAACAAACTATAGTTTTAGTTTTGGATAAATCTGCATTTCCATCTGTAAATAATCCGGGGCATTGGTTAGTACATAGCTGCATATGCTCCATTAATAGTACAGACTGGTGATCGTTGGTTTCTTCTGCAGTTGCCCTGGGATCAAACTACATAGAGCTTTTAACTAAAAGGCCACTAGCCCGACCCCACATCCATCACCATAATGGGTGTTTATGGCTCTTTTGTGTCTTTGTCTCGTCCTGTGGGCTTTCTCCCAAAGGGTATTGTCTGTGTCAAAAAGCATTCCCACCTTCACTCTCCCTGACTCACCCACTTGCATGTGCACACACGCACACAAGAGCAGACTTGGGGGGTGATCAAAGGCACTCTAGCACATACCACACTGATGGAGAGCAGATGCAGGGAGTGGGCTGCTTTTATGATGTTGGCCTGGTGTGTGTGTGTGTGTGTGTGCGCACACACTAATCTATGTTTAGGAGAAGTTCAGTGTTACCAGGCAAGAGGCAAGCATAGTAGAGCCCCAGTGTCTAATATTGGTTGTGCAATTGTGACAGAATGAACCGCAATGCCATGGAAATGTCAAAGCCTCTTCACTCCTTCTTTTTATGACAGACACTTCCATGGTTACACACTGGCACGATGCATTTCTGTAGAGAAATGCACATGCTTATATGCATTTACTCCCAGTACACAAAACCTTACACACGGTGACACTTAGTGTTTTTACTCATCGTGACACATCAGATGTCATTACAGTAAGCCTACTGGCAAAACTCCACATTATTTACTATTTTTCAAGGAAAAAAATAACATAACAATTTACAGTAACGCACTCTATTCTGAGCATGGATGCAATTGCGCAGTGAGGTACAAGTTGAAATTAGGCAATGCAACTGGCAACCCATGACTGGGTGTTAGGCAACACTCATGTATTACAGAGAGAGCTGGATGTTCAGTACAGCAGCCTCCGGCGACAGGTTATGAAAGACCTACCCCGTGATCATGTAAAGAGGCAGATACAGCATTGTCTCATTTGTCTGGATGTTTCCATTACAGTGGAATAGGTCTTCAGTCAGCTGACTGCAACGCAACACTGTGGGAGAACATAAGGAATTTGCTGAGCCCATGCTGTTCTCGCCCCTGCCCTGACCCCCAACCAGCACAAGAGCTTTGTTGTTATGCCATAGACCCTTTGACACACAGAGAGAACTCTGTTCAAATGGAAACAATATATATCTCTTAAATAGGGTTCTCCCTTTATATTATAGTAGTTTTAATCAGAAAAGTTCAAAATGTGATAAAAGTATTATAAAGGAGCAGATTCAGATTCAAGTCAATATTGTGTTTGTTGCATAAAGCAAATATAAATTGTACTTATTAAAAAGCAACATAGTGAAACCTTCCCCATGATTCTCTTCATGGAAACAGGCTTATTGATATAGCTTATGAGTTGCTTATTGATATCATAAAAACAAGGCTTAAATCCCCATATTACAGCTGTGGTGGGAATTGCCCTTGGAAACAATTTTATTGTTGCAATTCCCAGTTGCACACCTATTTCCTTTCCCCACCCAGAGTTCCTGATGGCAAATTACATCATAATAAGCACATTACATAAGTCACACCCTGCCTACATGCTCCATAAATAAGGATCCCTGTCATGTCGGATCTTTGTGAACAAAGCACACATATCCAACCGAACACCTTTCCATAAAAAAAAACATTTGCTGTCAAATTAACATCTTTAAAAAAAATAAAATAAAAGTTTGCCTAATTGCAAGTAACGAAAGTCTCCAAACACAGAGAACAAGAGGACTAATTCATTTGAACATAACCAGCTTCAGGCAAACATTAAAAATAGATATTAAAGTAAACAAGTGTATCTTTGATGCCCCCAGGTGGTAGGGAAGGGGAAGTTCAGCATTACTCTAGAAAAACATAAGAAACAACAGGACACTGAGCAGATTTATCAAGCATCCCTTTTATTAACGTCACCTGTTACAAAAAGAACCAAATATTCAGTGTAAATGAAATTAGCAATAATATAGCTGTGTCGATTACAGATGGTATACGGGACACCTATTCCTAGAGTAGATACCGTAGGATTTAAAAACCTCTACACCAATTAGCTGGCCTGATTCACCCACCTACCCTTTGGCTAGGGTCACTTCTTCCCGCTCTTTGGAGCCGCAGTACAGCAGACACACGCATCCCTGCCGTTACAATGGGTATTGTTCCCACGTGACATGCTGATACCCCCCTCCCCCAGTCAGACCCCCAGCGAGGATGGAGGGTTGTGTCCACTAACGCACGAAGATGCACATAGGCTGCGATTACAGTTGTCCTGACATGAGGCAATCAGCTCACACAACATAGTGTAGTTCAGCTGGTCCTAACTGGTACACATTTAAACGTTATACATCTTAAATTAAGAAATAAAATGACTGCATACACAAACAGTTTGCTCAGTGACGAGGGAAGCCTACGCATGACACTGCCCTCCCGTCAAAGGTAATTAACAAAAGCTACTGGCTGTATTCAAAACGGGCATCATTGGAAAAATAGGGGCGTTTCTAAACACTGAAAGGCTGCCTCAAACACACACACACACACACACACATCGGGGTCTGTTTGAACTGGTGCTTTAGCTGTAGAAGAGGAATGTGTTGGAGTAGGGTAGCAGGACATCTGGAGTGTTTGGAGTAAAAGGGGAGTCCCTGAACAGAACACTCGGTTGGAGGCCAACGAGTGTGCCTAAGACTGTTGTACCATACCACGGGTCACAGTAGCTTGGCGCTACCTACAGTACAGGTGAGCAGAGTGGCGGCATGCTGTGTGTTAGTGATGCTGTGTGATAGTGATGGGACCAAACGGTCTGGGAGTGGTCTCTGCAGTGAGCTTAGATGAGCAGTCCTCTGCCTATACCTCAGGCATGTCTTTGTCAGTCTCCTAGAGAGAGAGAGAGAGAGAGAGAGAGAGAGAGAGAGAGAGAAAGAGAGAAAGAGAGAGAGAAAGAGAGAAAGAGAGAAAGAGAGAGAGAGAATTACAGGGATTTTAGAATCAACGTGGCATCAATCATGAAGACAAACAGCACATTAGAGGCCAATTACCCCCTCCTGTCCCTTGGTGAGCTGCAAGTTGACTGCTTGCAGCAGATGCTGCAGTTCTCTGACAGTCTGGTTGAGTCCTGCAGTAATTTTCTCCTTCCTGTCAATCGCCTCCTGTGAGAGAGAATGAAATATACTAATCATACATACTACATCAGCTGAATAACATTAAGAAGTATACAATAAATAAATAAATTGTATCCAATCTTGCGCCTGGAGTGGGTTATGGAGTTGTTGTTTGTTTCCATGTGAAATCTTGAGTTGTGAAGCCCTTTAAGACTATTATGATTAAAGGTAAAGGCAGCTATTGCAAGCTAAATGCTAACATAATATACATTTTGTCAAATCCAACAAAGCCGATTACTACGCTTGGCTTCACAATGCATTTCTATGTGTGAGGCACCGCCACGGAGGAATGGAGCGATACAGTTTTGATTTGAGCTCGAAGTTAGCGAGAACGACTGACCCTGCCTTCAACGGCTACATAAATACAATTGACTTGTTCAACACCAAACGATGAGACTCACCGTCTGTGATGAGATGCTACTGTTCTCTATCAGGTCTGCGTTGCCTGTTTCCTTAGACAGCTCCTCTTGGATTAGGTCCAGAGACTGCTGGGCCTGATATTGGGAGTCAGAAACGTGTCCTTCACCAAATATGGATCCAATACCGTAAACAACAACAAACTGTGTGTGTGTCTCACCTTGTACAGGTCACCTGCCACCTTCTGCCTCTCGCTCTCCTCTTTCTCTAGCTTTGCAAGAGTCTTAGTCAACTGGGTTTTCAGCTGGAATCAAAAATAATAGAAATAAAAAACACTTGCAGATACACACAAGAGCTTCCCTACTGACTTGTTATTGGAATCCGTGAGCAATGGTTCTAATGTTGCATTTGCAAAAACATTGATAGAAGGTATCGAAGGGGCTGAATATATTCACACAAACTTATAAACAGAAAAAACACCAACAACACACCATCACATCATGTTAATATACTGTAGGATAAATGGATGGACAATATGCATGGCTAGCCAGAGAAATACAAACAGACGTGATGCGTTTCAATTTAAAAATTAAATGGCGTTCTGTTAAGTTCAAGTGCACAGCGAGATGGCAAGGCGCTAGACAGCAGCTACGACTGCTAGCAAGCATTCTGATAACAAGCAAAATCCCCTGAACCCAAGACAGTGTTGAACGGAAGAGAAAGGGTTAGTCTTGTAATCACAGATTACGAAGCTGGGCCGACATTCACAACCTCTGAGGACAATCCCAAGTGCACACAGGAATGTGAGGTCTGCCTCAAGTGCGTGCGTACACAGCCTTGCTTACCAAATTCAGCTCGTCACTCTGCCTGACGGCCTCAGTGTGTGAGCCGTCGAGTTTGCTCTGCAATTCAGTCAACAGATCTTTGAGCTGAAACGAAGTTTGAGATGAGGCGTTTAATGCTCTGCGGCACCGTCACACTCTCGTAAACAGGCCAACTGAAGGAGTAGGTGACAGGCCATGGGTGCGAGCGTTTGCCTACGGCAACGCACACTACCGAGGCACTGAGATGGGAAACTGCCTAGCTGTGACATCGCTGTCCATCCATACTTTCAATGTGCTTTTACTATTCAGCAGGTCGGTGTGACGATAGTGTAAACGACTCATGGCAAAGACGAGCCCATAGCCAAGTGTGTGTGAAGCATCTGCACCTGCTATTGGACAACATGGTCCAATTTACAGTTACCGCAGGATTTTGATTTGTGGACTGCTAGAAATATAGTAACACATCGTGAACATAATCAATACACTCGGGTGGAGAAAACATGGCCATAACTGAGGCCGGACGTGGGCAGCCTTACCTCTCTGACAACCGTCACATAGGTGGTGCTCTCATGCTCTGCCCTCTCCAGCTCTGACTCCAAGTGTTGCTTCTCCCTCTTCAACTGTAACAGTGCAACAGAGGTCAGGATATTTGACGTGCGACCACAACTGCAATCCAACTTGTCCAAATTAGTTTTAGGTCTCCAATTCAAAGAATTTAAAATAGAAGACACTATATATAGAAAGGGTGTGTTGAGTTTTGCATGATTAACTGGCTGTAATTGCTGTCATGTTGTTGAGCGCAAATGTAGACGCACCAGAAAAAGCACTCTGTCTGCAGTGTACTTGCCAGCAAATTAAAGTATTTTTTATTTAACCCTTCATCCAATCTGTAGTTGCAGTCAACACAGTTATGAACAATTGTGTGTTATGAATTATGAAATTACAATTTAAACTGTCTGCAGTCTTTTAATGTGATCAAGATGCAGTATGGGGGGGGGGGGGGGCGGGGGTGTT
>JAODUH010000015.1:3008808-3036917 GCA_027564835.1 Typhlichthys subterraneus | reverse complement strand
AGAGAGAGAGAGAGAGAGAGGGAGGGAGAGAGAGGGAGAGAGAGAGGGAGAGAGAGGGAGAGAGAGAGAGAGGGAGGGAGAGGGAGAGAGGGAGGGAGAGAGAGAGAGCAGTGCTTTTCTTTTTCACTGTAGTATTAGTCTGTTTCTCACCAATCTCGTGAGTTTAATTGACAAGTCCTTTGACCCAGAGTACAGCTGTCGTCGACTCATTGCTGTGAATCTGCAGTGTCTAACAAATCGAATATGAGCAACATCTGTGTGTGTGTGTGTGTGAGAGAGAGAGAGTGAAAGAGAGAGAGAGAGAGAAGAGGACAGCCATCTAGTCCGATTTAATGAGTCTGTGTTCTAGTAAACCTGTATCCAAAGGGTAAAAGCATAAATCGCCATTCTTTATTGGGTCCCATCCTAACCGCGTGGAAGCTGACTATACATCCAGTTGGAACCCCAGGCCAGCAGTAACAACCCTGTATTGCACGCCATTAAAATCATAAATAGAAAGGTCCTAATGAAATATCAATTAGGCCGTAAGAGAAGGCCACTGTTATTTTTACGAGGGAAGAGCTCATTAAGATGTGACTCTATTGCCGATACATATTTTTTTATTTGCTGCTGATAATCCAATTAGTCCACACATTTTCTCCTGGTTTCAAAATCTGTGTTATCAGAGTAAAGTTGCACTACACATGGGATTCTGTAAATGTAAAATGCTCGCTAACGAGAACTATAATATGAATTATCACCTAACGTAATAGCCATAATTTTTACATTTGCATTTACCTGCATAATCCATTTTGAAATTGCAATCATTAATCCATGATTCATTTGTAATGTATCTGTATCTGTTTCACATACAGGCCAAAGGGGCATGGTCTGACTCGAGGCTTGAAGCTGCCATGTAATGTGGCGGCTGGTACGATCGTACTGCACACAGAAGAACTGGCTTGACTCCAGAATTGCAGGTTGTCAATGGAACACAGTTTCAAGATTGCGCAGCCCCTAACCTTGATTCACATGCCTCGCTGCCCCCATGAGCAAAGCCCTTTGGAGGGACAAAGCACCATTTTTATTTCTGTGTGTCAGACCAGTGTTGCCCAATACGACTGGGATCGGCACATTGTTTGTAGTTTCCATTTAAACCTCGCTGCCAGAGAAAGCCAATAGGTTAAACTTAAGATAGAAAATAAGATAGAGATGATACATTGAAGTAAACTTTTGTGACTTATGTTATATTGTAATAGGTTACTTCTAGCCAATACATTTTCCAGCTCTGGTGTGAAACTTGATCCAACAGTAGTTGTTGGTATTTGTCCATTGTTATTCTTCCATAGGATATTCTGTCGATGGCATTAACTCAGAGAATAATAAGGTTATATTGACCATTTCAACACATAGCGGGGCGTGCAATAAGAAAACATACATATTTAATCAAATATTTTACACTCTGACCTTCCAAGTCAATAATTCACTATTTTATATATTGTCTTTTAGCCACACAGTGCAGTTCAGTACAGTATATGAATTTTGATGCATGGAGGGTTGTGAGGGATGTGTTTCTCCACCGACAAATGGTTTGTATCTTCTTTTCTTTAAGAAATTATTCCTTTTCTATCTTTACTGTAGCTCACTGAGTGGAGAGGCTGGCTATGCTGACATCAGACTTTAATTCTTTGGTGAAAGGAGTCATTTACCCTTTTTTTTAAATTTTAGATAGTTTATCTGTAAATGTGAAATATGTTCCTACTCTTATACTATGATAATAATAATAATAATAATAATAATAATCTTTATTAATCTAGCACTTTTCATACAGAATTGCAGTTCAAAGTGCTTTACAGAGAGGGAATGCTGTACAATTGTGCTTCCCATAAACAAATACAGAAATACAGAGAAAAACATTAATAACAATAGTTAAAAACATGTGCATAAAGGAATACAATAAATATACATAATATTATACTGAATTTATATACGTTAATACAATTGGTTAAAGGAATCAGATGATAGAAATATAAGAAACATTAAAACCTTATCCTTCTTGTTGCTATGTCAGAACGTCAGCGCCATGCGTATAGCGCCATGCTAATCAGGTGGAGGACGTGCATATTCCAGTAGCAGTTTAGTTATCAGTACATGTATTTTATGGATGGTTATATCCCCTTGTACCCACTAACCTCAGTGTAGGAATTACCAAGACTCCCTCGAACGCATACGACACACACATACTATACAGTTATTGCCCTGAGACATGCTAGTTGCAGGTAAGATTGAGTTCCCATAAACATTTATTTGAACGCACGATGGGGGCATTTTCATTCATTATAAACATAGAGGGTCTAGCACGTTCTTTTGTAGTGCGTGCTGCTTTTGACCATGTCTGTTTCCTGTTTAATTTCACACCTGACTGGTCCAAGCCTGCACGGTGCTGCAGCAGTCTTCCTCTACCATTTTCCCTCTACCAACTCCACCGTCCACCTCAATTACATATGAGGCAAACAGTGAGATCACCCACTGTGTTTCCAATTTGAGTCATCCATGAACTGCACCTGTTAGCTGGTGCTGTGGCTCATCTAATCCTTAGTTTGAAACATGAAGACAATGTTTGGTTGGTGCTAGCGCCATGCATACAAACGACAGCCGTCCCTGCTCATGCCATATTCCTTTAGCATGCCCAGTCATATAGAAATATGTAAACAAACAATATTTATGCTTGCATCTTGGAAAAATAGTCCATTATATGCTATAGCAGAGGTCTTCCACAGGGGGTCCGGGACCCCTAGAGGGTCCTCAGAGGTACTGCAGGGGGTCCTCCAAATTATTTGATCCTAAACTATACGTAAAATATACATTAACATAAATACAACTTTATGTAAGTATAAATCTGCTAATAATTATTTTAATTGCATAGTTAGTGGCCTACTTTATACATGGCACTATAGACCACCCTACACATTATTGTTGGCCCGGCAACTAAATATTTTATAACAAATGTGATAGGGGCTGTGTTTTCATCAGCCTTGGCCCAAAAAACATTGAAGACGTCTGGGCTAGTATGCTTCGCTTAATTCATTATTAGCGATAACATGTATTGTATCAACTTCTGCAGACTTGGGAACATGTCTTTGACCTCTAACAGTGTAGCTAGCTCTTAAACATGAGACCTTCGCCGTTAAGGCTGTTTCCGCAGAGCGGAAGTAGATCCGCTTTGGATCCGCTCCCACGTTAATCAATGAGTCTTTGCACACATTAGTAGGCCTAATGAATGTTATCCCCTACTCACCCGTTGTTTACTTTTCCTCCGTAAAGCCAGATGCGTAACAGTAGGCCTGGCCTTGTCATAGTGATCTGTAATAACGGCGGCAAAGGTAGTCTGGCAGTAGCCTACTTCGAGTTTATAGCCTACCTAATAAGTAGGACAGCCACTTCTGAAGTGGTGGGCAGGACGTTGGAATATATGGAATTGCCATCACGCGCCCTAGCAAAACAACTAGCGAACAACCAACCATATCATGTATGCTAAAGAAATGTGAGTGAGCAGGACCAGTAGTCCTAAACTATTGTCGTTCTGTTTGGCTTTAAGTTTCACAGTCACAGTTTGTTTAATTTCAGCTGAAACTTTGGTTATGAATGTGGGAAATAAATAAATCATAAATTACCTGTGTTGAAAACAGTGGTTTGGAAGTGGCCTAGCTACAAACAATAAAACGCTATTACCTGTTTTTGATAGTCGTATACTTATTTATTCTGACCCATGATAGGGGTCCTAAAAGCATTCAATTCTTTACCGGGCCCTGGGATTCTTGTTGGCGTCCCTGGTGGGCGGGGCAGATATAATCCACCCCTCCCGCCCACCCAGCGAAGAAAAGCTTGCGCATCAGCTCCAGATCAGCTCCTCGTGCAGTGTGTAACGGGCATTTGTGTGGGAATGTTTATACACCCAGTGTTGTGCTAAAATAACACAGCTAATTGTAATGATATACAGAACTGTCACAATACCCTGCTTGTTAGACTCGCAGGTGAAATACCACTTGTTAAAACTCCTGCACAGCTCCCTGCATTTGTGTGCAACTTCTCTCTGCTACCCATGGGCTTTAAATCAATGCTAAGTGATCCTGCACTTGTTTCCCATTTATTTAGTTTTTTCCAAGCAAAACAGCGATTAGGCGCTTTAGCTGATGTGTGTAACCAGCGACTTCAGAAAGGTAATTTATTTAAGTCTGGCAATAAAATGACACACAGCTATGTATTAATATTAAGATGAGTGTGTCCACATACACACGTACATACATACACACACACTTACACACCCACACACACACATATGCTCTCTCTACTGTTACACACCTGGAGCGAATTTCGGTGTTTGCATTTGGCAACAGGAGGCCATCTTTGTTGCATAATTGATGGTGTTGGTTCAGCATTCTGTTCTGCTCTGCTGGAGGCTGGTCCCAGTTCAGCTGATTAGTCAGTAGCCTATTATCAGAAAGCCATTTCTTTCTACGACCGCGGGGCAGATTTATTGTACACCATAACAGCTACTGCTGTGCCCCGTCAGTCAGACAATAAAACAATCAAAACTTTACAACTCAGGTAGGAAAGTGGCAGCGTCCAATCTGGCTATTTGGAACTGGGTCTACATTTGCATGTTCCCGGAGTTTCTGAAATGAGTATTCACAAAGTGATAGCCAAACCTGGAAGCTTGTTAATAAACGGGAACACATTCCTCCTGCAGAGAAACCAACTCTGGAAATATCTGTGAATACAAAGTGGTGCTTAAGAGAAATGTAATGCATTTTGATGTTTGTAGTACAAACTACTACTTACCTACAGTATAGTGAGCGAACATTATATCGTAATATTAACATTACAGCAGCTACAGCCATGTTTCTATAATGTACGTAAAGCCGTCTGAAATATGACTGTAGAGAGCAGTGGACAATAACCTGACAAGACCAGATATCTGTGTCTCTTAAGACATCTATCTGGGGAGCCCTCCATTGAAACGGATTCAAGGCGTTTTCAAAAAAATACTTTGCATTGAGATTGGACGAACCTGTGAACCAGCAAGTCTGTTGTTATCCACTCTTCCAGTAGAAAAGTGGAGAAGAGTGAAAACATATTTTCCATTGAGAAAAGCCTTTGCTCTTCTAATACATTCTAATAAAACTGATGCTAGAATGTATCATCTCTAGATGTTTCCGACTTGCGTTGTTTCAAAATCGCCTACGTCATACCTAAGCCACGCCCGTAGCTAAACTACGACCCTGATTGGCAACACGCACGGTTTACCGGCCTGAATCACCTCGATATCCAAGCCCTCCAGGCGAAGTGAAACTAAAAGGCTACGTGGACACTGCAACGTATTGGGTCTGCATAGAATATTTGAAATTTGATTATATAATCAAATTGTGTTGTAATGATGGCAGAGAGTTCACAACCCAACTCTGTTGTTGAGAGAGTGGTTTGCGCTCTAAGGAATGTAAAAATCCTAATTTGGAAGTATTTTGGTTAGTAGATGGCATATAGTTGGAACCTTGAGATAAAGCTATAGGTACAGTTAACCATCCATTAAACCACTAGCAGCTTGAGGGCACAGCTCAAAATATGCACTCAAATGAGTATGGCCTGTTGTCCAGAATTCCACCCAAACTACCCAAAATGTCTCAACTCATACTGTATTTTACACCGCCCACCACAAGCTGGCTATCTGATCCCTGTTGTCTGTGGCATACAACCATGCTGTAAAGAGCTTAGTTTATTTGCATATTCATCTGTAACAGGTTGCGTGGCTCTGCTTCTCAGGAAGAGACCTGTCACCTTCTTCTGTGGTGTATTTCGTGGACCTGCTCCCCCCCTCCCCCATCTCTTTTCACCTGATTTTCAGGTAATCAGTTTATTTGGCCTACACCTGTTCCCAATCCCCCAGTAACCACACCTCCCGACACTCCCTCCCATTGAGACATTGCTAAATAATGCCCACACCCCCACAACGTATGTCTTTTGTTGTATTGATTTGTCCTCTTATGGACTTGGAATTCAAATGGTTCGAACATTTACAAATTATATTTATATATATTATTTATAGAATTTATTTGGCTGTTTATTTATAGAAATTTAAGGGATAATTTATTGTCATTTGTGGCCGATTTTGACTGCCCTGCAGCTTATTCAACTACTGGTTGGGTGCATTTGCCTCAACTGATTTGCAGAGCTGGAAAAACTGTCTTTGCCTGGGCTTCACTGTGTATTTCCATCGCTGTCCGTGACATTTAAAGTGCTGCAGAGGACCATATGACCATTCAGTTCTTCTCTGTGTCTTCCCCAAAGACCTCATAAAGTTCCCAGCTCAAGGGAGAGGAAGCGAAATGCCACTGGATAATTTTGGCGAGTTGGTAGGGAATTCAATTGTCCATGCTTGATTGGAGATGCTGAGGGTGGATTTGAGAGTATTATGACTGCTGTGTCTCCTGATGGGGTGTAAAGAACCAGTTCTACTGTGTATTTCCTTCACGCCACGACTCAGTCAATACCAATTTAGGCGTTATCAATAATTCACTGTACACTTGTAATTGCCTCTCATTAGTGCCAGTGTGGTCAAATGGAGTGTGTCAGGTTGCACTTGTAGGTTTGTAAACATTTAAGATGAACATCAGTTTGTCTACTGAACCACCGCTGGCACCAATTCATGGCGACTGCCCATTGACATGGTACATATGAACCCATTAACATCTACTGCTTATGCAATCAAAATTAGCTGTATTACTTTATAATTAAAAGTAGAGCTATACATTCTCAACATTGTAAATGTATCTAATCGGAGGTCTCTGCCATCTGTGTGAATGTATAATACTGTATGGCTATAAGCAATCTGCTGAATGGAATGGTATAAAGACAATGTTATCTGAAATTGAACTGGGGGTTTCATCCAGGAAATGTTCCTGCTGTCATCGGGTGCAAATGATTGGCCCAGCAGAGAGATAAATGGACCCATGTAACGAGGGGGTCTTTATCAGGTGCAGCCAGCCTGGCACTGAGGAGGTCATCTCCCTTCTGTCCTTGTCATTTCTCTCTATGGCACGGTGGGCGGGCAGCATCAGCCACGCCCGGTTGACCCCCCCTGGCACTGTGACAGGAAAGGTGACCTTGTGTGTGTGTGTGGGGAAGGAGGGGGGTTAAGTGCAGGTGGGTAACATTTGACACTGTTGGCCGTCCCGGTTTAGTGGACACTGCCATCCTATGCCCCCCTTGAGTAATTTTGGCTGTTTTTATTTGAAGAGCTCAGGTATAAAAACCTCCAGTCCATCTGACATGTTTTGTTTTAAACTTGGCAATATATGAACGTGTATGTATGTATAGAACGGTTAACTTGCAGGGGAAAGCATTTAACTGTTTTTCTCTCAGTCAGGGGTCTCAGTGAAGCACCCGCTTCACTCACTTGCTCGCCCTAACTACAGTATTCCCTGGCAACTGTGGGAGTTTCTCAGCGCTCTGTATAGCTGGGACTGTCGACATGCAGACATAGCACAGACATCTCATGGTAACGCCTGGGGGCCTTTATGGAGCCTGTATTTGCCCGTTTCACTTGCTCTTACTATCTTCTCTCTCTCCCTCTCTCTCACTCTCTCTCACTCTCCCTCTCTCTCACTCTCCCACACCCACACACACACAGACACGTACAGTAGGCAGCCATCATTCCCGGCGCATGTGATGTGAGCTGACAGTGGAAACACTTACTGTACACCAGGATATTCAGGCCAATGAGCCCTTCCGCCTGTCAGCAGGTCTGAAGGCGCAGAGACAAGAGGATGCTCCTTACACGGCGCGTGAGGCCACTGTCCTGGAAAAACAAGAGAACTGGCAAATGCAACGCTGCCTACGGGCGGCAGAGACATGACATCATCAATAATCTGTCTCTCCATCCGTCCGTCCATCCCCCAACATACACACACACAGACAGATAAAAGGAGGAAATCAATAATAGATAAGAACAGGAAATGATGCGGAAGAGGAAACCCAAAGTCTAGCCTAGTTTTGAGTTGAGAACAAAGATTAGCACTGACAACATCCAGTGTGTTATGATAGTAGTTGGAAAGTACATTATTTGTCATTATTTATATTTTAGTATTCTTTTGATTCTTTTGATATAATGCCATATTCGCTTAAAGTTATTTTCGGTGTCCCTGCTTTCACAAACTGTTATTAGGTAGACCTAAATGAAGGTGATAGGCTATTTTTTACATCTTAGGCTGTATGTGCCGTGAAATATTTAGGCTTCGGTAATCCAGTTGCAGTATGATGACACCCTGTTAGTGGGAAGGAATGAAGGCTATTAGGTGTGCAAGGGGCTGGGAAACAAATACCTATTTATATCATATTCATTTTCCATCAACTTCCTCGACCCACATGCATCTTCTTCAACAAACTAGCACTCTTCGAATTAGCAATAGATTCAGGAGCCACAGCCATTCTCTTGGATTGATTAGAGGTGTAATATCCCAGCGTATCGGCCAAACAAGAGCACCATTGAGATCAGCGTAAACATGATTAGGCTACGGGCAGCCGGCCTTTTCATAGCTCGCCTGGAGGCCGCATTCCACTCCAGCTCGTCTTTGAGATAATGCCCTATTTAATTAGAAATTGGAGATATCACATTGTTTTTTAATGAGGGGAGCACTTTGCTAGAGCGTGTTGGGCATCAGAGAATTGTACACGGGAACTGTAATGGCCGCATGCAGGAGCTTCAGGGATTCAGATGAGATGCCTTTTCTCTCAAGTGCTCTTTATTCTCTATTCTCATAATGCTTTCTTCTAATATAGTTTAACATGGACAGAGGGAGTACTTTATGCAGTGGATGTGTAAAAATCAATTTTTTCATTTTTTAATTTGTTTTAAAAATGTAAACTCTGAAACACACGTAACACAGTCATGTTGTGTTTCGCCCTTGCACACTTCTCTTTTGCGTTGTGATTTGTAGAAGGGCCCATCTGCAGAGGGGGGAATTAAATGCAAATGTATTTATTCGCTTGGGGAGAGCTCTAGAGGGGCGCATTGAGCCATGAAAGCAGGTTGGCTGGCGCGTGTTTGCAACAGGGCTCAATCACCTCTGCCAACTCTGTGCCATGCTCGGGGGCTTTGGCCTTTTACCGCACTGTTCTCCTGGTGCGAGAGGACGCCAAATTACAGACTCCAAAGATAGCACCAGAAAGCTTTCCCCCCCCCGTCCCCCCGTCCTAAATGCTATGCTACTTACAGTATGTGTCCAGCCAGCGGGGCCTCTGAGACAGACCCTAACAAAGTTGGTGATTTTTTGGGGATGTAGACATCGGGGGTGCCACAAACCTCAAAGCGCACCCGTGACTTGCGATGCATCTTGCTTAACAAGGCCAGTTAATGGCGTGTCAGCTGGCAAAGGTTAATGCATGATGTATCAGTGGCGCAAAGGGTAATGTATAATAGATCTAGCTTCTTTGGGGGGAAAAAAGATGCACATTAAGATTTCATATTCGATTAGCAGCAGCCGAGCAGAGCCAAGCTGTGTGAAATTAGTATTTTTCTCACAGGGCCTCAAGTGAGTACGTGGGTTTCGGGGGTTTAGGCTGTGGTGAGTACAAGGCAGGATATACTGCCCACATGTTGCAGGAGGCCATCGCCCATGATTTTCGTATTCAGAGGTGAGATATCGACCGTGTCAGCGACATGATAAGAAGTCTGTCGGGAGAACGGAACGCGCCCTGCTAATAGGGGCGCCACCATCGTCTTTTCCATCTCCCCTCCCCCCGCCCCCGCCCCTGAAACGTCAATGACAGCGTTGTGACATGAATAACAGATGTCCCTGCGCGGAGTACGGCCGGGGCCATCAAACTGCGATCGCTTGTGTCCGCAGACAGAGAAGAGACGGCCTCCCTGACAACGGTGTTGACATAGACCACCCTCGCGCCGTGATTTGTCACCTCTCCGTCACGCCGGTGTCACTGCAGAATCGGGGGGATTAAATGATGCCGTAGTAGACCGGTGCTGGAGAGAAACCCCATTGATCATCATCCAGTGTTTTATGACTAGAACATGTCTGTCGCTGGAAAGAGAGTTGCACCATCTATACAGAGTGAAAATACAGTGTTTCAGTGTTGTGAGTGTTCAACTCAACGTCAGTAGTTGCCTTAGTTGAAAGACAGTGCTGAAAAATAATGTATTTTACATAAAAAACATTTACAACATAAAAAGCAACAAGGTATATTTTGACAACCAAGATCTTTATTATTTTACAGTGTACCGGTTAAGGCCAACACATTTTCTATTCAACTTCATTCAATATTCTAAATCTATTTGTTGCAGTCAGTTAAATCTGTTCTATCCTTATATTTATTCATTTTGGTCTCATCTTTTGGGCCATGGCCTTTCTACTCCCCATTACCCCACCTCTGCAGAAGTCACTTTCCAAAGGCTGCCATTGCCAGCTCTGTTAAGATTAGATTTGAATTTATGAAGATTGCCTTACCTGGTCCAGTGTCGTAACCCATGGCGTTGTAGTAATTCACGTTTAGGCCCTCATTTCCAATGCAGTCAAGGGAGGCCATATTTCACCATGACAATGTAATCACTACTCCACATTAAAAAGTCATTATTGTTTAGAATCCGGACCTGAGTGAGAAAACACTCACTGTAGTATAGTCGTCTTTGTCATTCACGTGAATGTTTACCAAAGCACAGAGGGCATAGTGATTTAAACACTCACTTACAACCTTATTGATCCCAAAGAGAACTGTGAACGCACACAAATGCAAACACACTTGCGCATATACAGTATATAACCGCAATATCGTCATAGTTCATTGGATCCAGTGCGGCTTTTTGTTCTGATTAAGGAGTAATCTCGCTAACAAGCTCTGATCCCAGCAGATTAGTGGATGGATAAATACACAACATGTGGCTTGTAATACTTTAAACAAGCTATAATCTGTTTCTGCTTGCCTGTGGCCTCAGATTACGTTTGCTTTTTCATGAAGCAAGCCCACGAACCTTGTTAAATAATTGTTCAATATGTGATTTAACTGATGTAAAAACATAAGGGGCATGTGAACATTTTAAATTATTCAAATTGCATTTAGTTTATTTTGGGTAATGCAGTGAGATAATACACAATAAAACGTGAGCGGTATAGATATTTAATTGAGCTCTAACTCAATTGTAAGACGTTAAGGTATTATGGTTTTAGATCTGGTCTTCTATGCTAGAACAAGATATACTGTATATTTAAGATAAGTCTGAATAAATCCCTATAAATACAGTGTTTTACAGCTGAATGCTCAGTGACTAAGCAGGCTTCACTCATAACCTGGAGGTCATTGTCCTCTGAACAACAACAGCAAATTCAAGAACAAAGAAAATGTATGGCTGTCACCAGTGTGTGCTGATGTCATCACGTGAAGCAAATAGCACGCTTTTTAAATGATTATTTGCAAAGAAAGAGATTCAGTCTGTGCCAATTTGGAAAGGAACATTAGTGTGTGTTTGGCTAACTGGCTAATATATATATATATAAATATAAAGGACACAGAGGTGTTTTGGCTATAGTGAAGTGTATCATGTATAGCATTGCATTATCAGTATCGGGGCATTCACTGGCAAGCCATTATTGAACTCACTCTGCTGCCTCACTTTAATCAGCGTGATTTTTGTGACGATCAATAACTTCTTTTCATGTCTTGCACTTTTCACAATTTTTCTTTGGCAAATCAATACTGTCCCTGATGTGTTGTCCTGCTGTTATCTCAACACATGGCTGGCTGGCTGATCTATTCAGCTCCCTCCTGCCACCACCTGCTTTTAAAATTTATTGTCAAAATGTCAAATGCAAGATGCAAAATACATTTTTCAAGCAAGAGCCTTTACTTTAAAAAAAAATAATTATATATACTGTATAAATAAATAAATACAATTAACATAAGACCTCTAAAACAAAATGGTTTCAACTCAGTGAGTTTTATGAATAGCACAGGGCCGTGTACTTTAATGGAATAGCTCCAGTACAAAGTCATCACTGGCAAAGCCCTGGCTTCTCTCTGATCCATTTAAATTGATTTAAACATAAAGCCATGTCTCGGGTATTAGAGATGCATTATTTCAGAATTCAAGAGAATAGGTGGTTTCTATGAAACTCATATCCGTCGTCAGATCAGATGGGATTACCGAGCCTTTGTTAGCGCGGAGGCTTTGTTTTCATCTAGATTTACGATCATTGAGGGAGAGTTGGCAGGAGCCTGTGTGATTACTGCTTACACACTGATTTATAACTCACTTTTAATTATCTGAGGGGGTGTGCGGCCTTCCCTGTGCCAGTATATCCCTTCATTTGGGACCGGGGGGGGGGGCATGGGAGTCCCTATTTGGTTTCCTCCCCGCTCATCCTCTTTCTGTCTTCCGTGTGGGACTTAGATGGGCTAGTGGCAGCCTCCCAGCTCCTGTCCCCGGGGTGGGCCAGACGGATATCTGTGACACTCATATCCAGTTAAGGGACATGAAGGAAGGTTTCACGTAAATATGAAGCTGCCGTCCACTGGACATGTAACTCTGGAGAAGATTCCCCAGTGAGCTATAAATTATATGGTTGTGAGAATCACATAACTCAAAACATACTCCTGCTCACGTTACTGTCTAACTGTTTTTGTCGATGCTTCTCTATGAAATTGCAATACGGTTGTTCTCGTTCCACCATTAGTTGATGTTACGGTACCTGGGTTACATTTTCCTAATGTTTTCTATGCTCAAGTTTTGTATTATGACTTTTAGTAAGACCTGACAAAATTGTATTGCGTCAAAAGTTTGGACTTGGTCTTGATGAGATCATTCGACTTCCACAGTTCACTATGCTGTGTACAGTAAGTGTCAATACTGAACATGTTTCTTGTTGTCAAGACAACCATCAGGTTGATAAACAGATTTGCATCATACATTTGTATATAATTTAAAGATGTAACTAAGAATTAGAATCAGGCCTTTCTGCAGTAGTGTTGTTAAATGTTGCATGGTATTAGACTGCTATAATTACTAATTTCCTTAATTCCTAACATTAATCTGCAATTTTTTTTAAACTTTGTGTGAATTAATTAAAACTTAGATCAATTAATACTTCTACAGAATGCCAGACGGTGTTTAATATTACTAAACAAATCCTATAGCTGCTAGCATGTTAATGAAAATATAATTGTTCATAATACTGGGCTAATATCCCCACCAACTCCTGTAGCACAACAAACGTGATATGCATCACAACAAAATATGAAACCAGGAGCGCTGTAATGATGTTTAAAGTAACATACAGTATCAGCTATCATATCATTCAATGTAATTGAATGGCATAGCTCAGAAAGAGACAGGAGGGTTCCCATGTATGGGAAGTTAATTTCAAGCAGGTCTGTTTTGTCTTTCCTAATTATTTTAAATGTCGCTCATTAAGCTGTCCCTTGGGGAAGACTCCTCTTTCTGGGTGGACTTTGTATCATCAGCCAGGCTCACTCCCCCATTAACCCCCCTTATTGTCCCATTTCTCTGCTATCTAGCTACCATTTACATCACCTGGAAAAGTGACAGTGAATGGGGCTATAAAGAGCTGCAGCTGAAGAGATACACGTCAAAGTCAATTAACCTAGCATTGACTCGTACTTTAAATTTTCTCCAAGCAATTCAATGGAGAGATAAAAATTATGATTCCGTTTCAGTTGTTTTCAAGGACTAAATAACTCTAGTCATAGCAGAAAAGCAATAAGTCAACAAGTCAACATACTGTAATAAATAAATCAAGTACCGTAACGATCATCGTGTTCGCAAAAAACCCACGCAAGATTTCAGACTGAATATACTAAAGGAAGATCACATTATGGCTATTTTACAGTCTGTGTGGCGCTCTTTGTATATCCAGTTCAGTCTTTGAGAAAATGATGTGAGCTCTTACAAGTTGCCATCGTATATTTGGGTGTCTTTCAGCGACACTCCTGTGGTGACTGGCTTGTCACGCATGGCTGAGCCGGAGCCCCGGGGGCTACGGGAGCGAGGATACAGAAGGCTGAAATGCAGGGAACCTGTTTCCTCAAAGAGATCTGTCTAGTGTATTCACTGACTGTCCCACTGGCATGTCTCCACACCAAGTTTCATGCTCTCTCTACTTCCCAGGAAGGAAAAAAATGTAACGTTGTTACGCTGCCTTCACTCCCATTGGTAGTCGCCATGCCACATCGCTCAGTATTCACAATAAAATAGACCTCTAGTCTATTTCCGCCTCTGCTGTATGACATGCACCGGCTACTTGTCGCTGTGAATCACCATCTCTCATTGAAAATGAATGGCTGATTGTCTCCGTTTGATTGTCATGCATGTGAAGGCAAGGTAGATGCTGTTGTTTGTCAGTCTGGATTATCTGAGTGCACGATGAACAAGGACCTTAGGAACTTACAGTACTTGGAGAATGTTGCTGTATGTGAGAGGGCATACTGTAGATCATCATCACACCACTCTTCCAACAGTCACTCTAAAAACAGACGTACTGCAAGCACAACCCTCTACACGTAGGCCTACATGCTGGACAACATAACGTCCAAGTGTATCGGCATGGCAGATATTATAGAATGTATTGTAGAAATACAATAAAAGTAAATTAAATAAATGGGTTCAATGTTTACGTCCCACATACCTGTAGTCATCTGTGTACTCCACAGCATAGCTTGCTAAAGCTATAGTGTTTAGCTTTGGGAAGCTATATAGGGGTTGTTTCACAGAAAGGTGCGTGTTAAAAGTAGCGGGCATCGGGGAACTGGCGGTGTCACTTTGATGGATTAGCCATCTCACTGTTGGCTCCAGCGATTAGGTCAGCCACCCGGGAGACAGCAATACGCCTGCCGCAAAATGCTGATGCTAGACTTACTTACCGATTATAAGTCACTGCATCACTGCCAAGCAGCGCTTCGTACGGTCACTGGGCCACAGTGAATAATAGCTAGGTGTCCTCCTTTTAGAGAGAAAGGGGAACGTATTCCAGTTTATTTGGTTGGTTTAGCCTTGCTCTCACTCTCAATCTCTCTCTCTTTCTATCTCTCTCTGTCTCTCCCCCTCTCCCTGAGGATTATCTGAAGTTAATATTTTATAGGATTTTCAAGGTCTGTATCTTTTTAAGTCATGTATGCCCTGTCTGTCTGTACTGTATAACTCTTTGCACATCACGTATACTTACATTCTCACACGCACACACAGACACACCTCCTACAGTACACATTTACAGTGGACACACAAACACACACACCCCTACACTTGGTCACAATACACCTGTGTTAATGTGCACACACACAGAACACACGCGCCCACTTACAGTGCACGCACACACGCCCTCGCACAGGCTAGAGCTTACTTATCTGTTCCACAGTTATGTTATTTTCCTCTTGCCAGCAGCCCACTTTGGTTTGTTCAGCAGTGAATAGTCTGGCTGTTAAACTGAGGGATTGACTGTGGAGCTTGTCTGGCTTTTATCTGCTCCCCCTGATTCATTTTCATGAAAAGAAGGGATGGAGTATCCAGTGGCGTCGTTTTTGTCTTGTTGAGAGACGAGCAGATGAGTGGAGAACTCAAAGACACATAGTCTTCTGCGGCCCATCTCATTGTTTCTCAAAGACGTCACAGAATTTCAGTGCAAAGGGAGATGATAGCACTGGAGGTTTATGAGTCATTACAGTAAGCGCTATGGATTGGATGGCCACAGTTTTACCACACAGAAATGGCATATCTATATTCCACAAGTCTATGGGCTCTGATTTAACAATACATACAGTATATGTGGTTTACCGAAGACTCAGGGGCGTAGGGGTTTTTATTACAGTGCCAGAAATCACACTACAATCTACGGTGTACTCTAGTTCTCTGCAATAACCCAATTTTCCACAAAAGGACCATTTCATAAGTTAAGTAGCTTGTCTCATCCAATCTAGAGGACTGTCTATTTCCGAGTGCAATGTTCTGCTTGTGCTGTTTCCAGCTTGTTCTTAATGAAAGTAGCGGTCTGATTTGCGGAGAAGTTCTATTGCTTTATTATTCTGTGCCATCAGCATAATCAGCATAATCTATAACGGGGCTTTAGACGTTATTGTCGCCATGGTTGCTGGCTTGAGAGCACAGTACACAGCTCTGAGGCTTGTGCAATTTCACCCACAGCAAAAATGGAGATTACTGTGAAGGTCTCGCACTGGAGATTCGATTTAAGATATCACAGATGCTGTATTATTCAAGCAAACCGGAACGTAATTTTGTCAAGGGGGCACCGTCTGCTAGCATAAAGACGACAGGCCTATAGCACCCCCACCCCCCACCCCACCCCCCCGTATTGATGTTTCCATAAACAATAACTACGGAGGCCATCAGCGCCTTTGCCACACAACCGGCCATTGTCACCGAGAAGAACTCCGGTTGCAGTAAAAGCCACATCCATGCAGAGCAGCAGCACAGCAGAGCCATAAAGATAAGACTGCACTCTCTTTATTCACTGCCGTGCGCCGCTGTGTGGGCTCCTGTCGGCAACACATACACACGGCTGTGGATGGATACCTTTTATGACTCGTGTCATGGAGAAATACACTCCTATTTTGTCTGATTGCTGTTGCCTGCTGGGCACTTATCATGCTATTGTCCCTGCTATATTGGTGGAACTAATGGATTTGATAAGAGTCTGTTTGCCAAGCCCCATATATTTGAATATAGGTGGTTGCCGCGGCACAGGGTGTTACAATGCACACGTTTCTTTGAAAACAATATGACGGGCATACCGGACCGCATATGATGCCGCCAGTCAAAGAAATACGATGTAGAGCTTTGAATTTGATGTCAATATTATTTACATAATTAAATGTGAAATGCATGTCTCACAGTGTGAAGTAGGTGAACCTCTGTTCTGTGGGAGTAGACACAGTGCTCTCGCCGAAGACTCGTCTGCCCTCTTCAGGTCTCTCGTCTCTATACAGCTGCTCCCTCTGTGCTGTTATAGGTTGATGATGTTAAATCTGAATGCCAAAATATCCATTTAACCTTAACAGTATTCTGGTGTACTATATTCATTCATTTATTTATGTATTTATTTATTTATTTATGTTTCAGTTTTATTCCTTCGAGGCCCTCAAGGTGTATATCCAACTGAACTCACCGTGGAACTTATTTGCAATTAGATTTACTTTATTTGCCCTATTTCTTCCCACCAGCAGCCCTGGTTGCTGCAGGAGCCAATTATATCCTCACTTAATAAAAAAAGAAGTGGAAAAACAGAGCTGGGATGGTAGGCCTCAGATTGTGTGTGTGTGGGCATGGGCTTGTGCAATGTGGCTCACAAGCACACCACTATGTGTGCGTGTGTGCGAGGATTTGGCAATCTGTCTAGCATTCATGACAGTTACCGTTCAGGGGCACCGATTCTCTGGGGGACTCCCGGGAAATTACACCTTCCTCCCATATCATTCCATCTTACTGAGCCTGTTGAGCACGTACATGTATCTCAACCTCCCCCACTGCCACCGACGCAAGTTACAAAGCCTACCCTGCTGTCATTACATTATAGATACCCCGTTTTGAAAAAGCCATTAAATTCTGTAACTTGTAGTAATAGTCCACAATGTTTTAACAATAAAAAGACACTAAACCCTAAACTGAATGGCCTCCGATGACCATGAAACAGTTGATGCAATTATAACAGGACAAACCTAATATATCGCTCAACGTCACTGCTTTTATCCAGACTGAGCTCAGCTTGGGATATGCAGCAATGTGAAGCCAACTACACCCCTGATTTAATTTACTGGATGACATCATTTTATATCACAGAGCACATGTGAATATATCACTGAGCCTACTGTACGACTACTATAATAGCAAAAAAATTGCAAAATTATTGTATACAAATCTGGAAATTAAAACATCTTACAACCCCCAAATGCCACATTGACACTCACTGCTGCAAACCAGCATGGTCTGACACTCTTGTACATTCAGAGGATGTCCATATGAGTGGTTTGGGTAAATGGCGTCTGGGGATCAAGAAAGAGGCGTCTTTGTTCTCCATCCTCTCTAGAGGAGAGTTGAAGGTCGTCTCGTGTTTTGACAGGTCTGTCGTGACATGGCTAATCAGACACAGGGGCTATTCCTAACCCTCATGCTCTGGTGGGAACTGAGCTGGAAGTGATAGATGAACGCTTGGCTGTGGTGAACGTCATGCTGCCTCGGAGATGATGCCTCACTGTGATCTTCCTTCCTCTCTAAAGACGAAGAGTAAATCAGGTGTGAGACAATGGAAACCGAGCATGGAGTCTACTCATCTCAAGCAATCTTGTGTGAAAAAAGGGAGGGCCCTTCTAGACCCCACAGAGGATCGATGTCTGGCTATTGAGCAGCTATTGAAGCTCCAAGATGCTATTGAAAGCATTTTTCCACATGGGATTGTCTCGTCTGACCTAATAAAGAATTAATCAGCCAAGATCCCTTCAGCCCTGGACAGCTCAGATGCACATTGTTGCTACAGGGAGGAAGAATGTTTTGTACGAGAAATAATGTGTGATTGGAAACACTGTCCGTTTCTAGCAAAGTCAACCCTCGACAGCTCGGACGCACATTGTTGCTACAGAGAGGAAGAATGTTTTGTACGAGAAATAATATGTGATTGGAAACACTGTCCGTTTCTAGCTAAGTCAAGCTCCCTGTAATTAGCTCTGGGAATCAGACAATAGCTAAATATTAGAGTGGCATTTAGAGGCTCAATAACATTTGGTGGTATCCTGTGAATAGATGATTGTAGTTGGTGCATGGAATAATTAATTGGGATGGGGGGGGTAAAAACAACATTGTTACACAGAAAATACAATCTGAAATCCTAAAGACACTAAAGGGAATACTTACATTCTTGATAATAGTTCACGGACTGTCCTTTTTTTTTTTGTCTATTTGCTTCGTGGCTATAATTTCCCCCTCATGGCATGGTAGTGGAGCAATGACATTAGAACGGAAAACAGCATGTGGTTTGGATACATCCTCAAGTAATAAAACCAATATTGCAAGATAATTACCATGGATTTTTACAATATGCCCAGCACATTTCTCCTGGAGGGGAAACTGTCAACCCTTTGCAGATCATTTTTTCATTTTATTAGCTCACAGTAAAAGAGTGCCTTACTATCAAAGACTTAAAGCAACAACCAAGGATTATAGTCAGAGGAATTAGCAATAAAACAATGAATGCACGAGTGGTTGCATACTAATGTCAAGTACAGAAGGGACACAGCATGGAATAATGGTGTTTGAGGCTACATACAGTAATACTATACATCAAATTAATGCAGGCCTGTGTGTATCGACCTGTACTTTATTTGACTGTATACTGTTTGTTACAAACCATCAAGCTGCGTATGGTGTTGCCCTTAAACCACAATATCAAAGTGTAATATGCAACTTCCTGAAGGGGTTCTGTTCTTTATCGATTGTGTTTAAAGAAAACATTGGTTATTTTGTGACCTAGCACCAAAAGTTCTTCTTAGCTGTATGTATTGTATTGTGTTCTTGCAGATGGGTGCTGGAAGAAATAATAGTGTTGATCAGTGTTTCTCAATAGTACCCCTAAGGGTGCCTGAAAGTACTGCAGGGGGCACTTGAAAGAAAATGGAAATCATAAAGAACAATGGAGAACACTACTGATAATACTGAATTGCCGATATGCGTGTCTTGTCGAGTTTTTTACGTCAACAAATCTGTAATGATGAGCTTACCTTGTTTTCCAATTAAGTTCTAATATCGTAAATGCGTATGGAAAATAAATGAGTAAGGAAGCCATAGAGGTTACAGATAAATTGGTGTAGATGCACAAATACATTTGTGTGTTTCATTACAATCAAGAAAAACATAGTGTTATTAGAATCAGTATTATGGGCTGATATAATACTGTATGGAAATAATGTGAAACCGTCTTGTGAAACTGTCCTGTGAAGACTATCATTAGGTAGTGATAAATAATACCACATTCTCTGTCATGTAAATAATGTTCCACATTTTAAACAGCTAAGGTGAATATATCAATGTCTCTGATTAAAACATTCTAGCCTTAGCACTTTCTAATAGCACATGAGCAGCAGTACTACTTCTTCACGCTCCAGAGTGGCAGGCGGGTCTCTCTTCGATTCCCTGTGTGCAGCCTGTCAGAATGAGCCATGGCCTGGCTGGTGGGATTGTCCCACCACGGAGATGTATGTATCAGGAAGCTGTAAATCCACCCCGGCCTTCCATTTGTTTACGCCTCCCGTTTCCCGCCAAACAAACTGCTAGATTTCCCCTGAGAGCTGCCAGCCCTCCCCTCCCCACACACACACACATACATACAACGTCCTCAGCGTACATGCTTTACGGGTGTCACTGCTAGATGAATACAGTTAAAACTCCATTTTTAAAAAGATGCGTTGTTAGTGGGGGTTAGATTGAGACACAGCGCCATTATTAGCACACAAGAAGGTACGCAATGAATCGACCTGCCGGTCCTGACAGTCATCCTGTTGAATAAGCTACCGTGATTCATTTCATGGACAAACTCTTACACTCAAATTGTATTTGAATTTGTCTTTCTGATTCAAAGCCAAAAACAGTGGGATGGCTAAAGTGGCTATAGGATAGAAAATGTTTTACAACCAGAATTATTATACTGTCATTTAATAAAGATTACCATGATAGACCAGGTGAACCGCTTTTAATGGAATGCTTTTCAAATGATTTGTGTCTTTTATTGCAATTTTTCTATATAATGAAAAGTAATATAGAATATAATGTTACAGTATGTTAATATGTATGTCAGACAAAGAAGTGAAATCATATGCTATTTTGTTTCAGTAGAAAACAGCTGATAGTTGTTATTACTGGTCTAATTTCAGCCCAAGTCCTGTGGCACGGAGGCCTTGTGTTAGGATTTTATGTGCAAGCTATGGTATTAACACTGTGGTTGATATATTCCGCTAGTGAAGGACATGACCCTGGTTGTTTATACCCCATGATGAAATTGTCCAGAGGTTGGCGTCTTCGTAAATAAAGTGTTCGAGGAGCTGTAGCTCTTGGCTTCCGTTGACCACAGTAATTATTACTGTATAATCAAAGCTTGACAGACCTTTATAGGCAAAAGGACACAAACACCATCCCCACAGTACCCTAACTGAGATAATATGCAGAAGATTATCCTGTTTCATGACTTATATGGTCCTCTGGTGGTAGCAGGTTTTGCCCATTATTTTTGCTTTCTTCCTGTGTTTGGACATGAGCTGTCCCTTACTAATATAACTCTGTCTCCAGAGCTACAGCATAATACAGCTGAGATATTCTAATGCATCCACAATTGACCTAGCCACGGGAAAACAGCATCAGGGCCCCAGTAACCCAATTAGGTCCAATCAACAGACCTAGTCATACACAATTTGATCTAATTTGCTGACAATTAATGGACATCATGCGCCCGGAGTTGTCCGTTAACACCAGAACAACTGAAAACAGGAAGTCATACTTTCCATTAGGGATTCCGTTTCTGTTCTTGCGAGAGATTTGTGAAATCTAGTTTCCTCAGTGATCTCATCGTACCTGGCCGTCTGGTTTTATCCCCCTGTTTTTTGGCAGCATTAAAGATATTCGAGGTACGCTAGACACAATTGTCTTTCTGAGGGGCTGCGTTTTGTCGAATAACCAATATTCAATTACGCACTGATCACATTGTCGCTATTGATTTAATTTAGCATTTTCCGTGTAGTTCACGAGGAGATGCAGTTGACTAGATCAGCCATCAAATCATGCTTTGTCAGCGCAATTTACAGCCTCAATAGATTCCCTGTAAGTCTTCGCTCCGCACTCCCCTGTAGCTGTTAGGAACTATGTTGCAGAGGGAGAAACTAAAGGGCCAAACAAACGGGGATCAATAAACATATTATGTGTTGTGGTTAATGGAAATGTCATCAGCAAAAATTTCACAGCTTTATTGAGCGACAAGTTAATATCCCAGAGAATTGCTAATCTGCTGGTATAAAACTGATGTTTCTTTTTTAAAGATTGGTAGAACTATGTACAGTAGCACCAATCCCCTCCATACTCAAAAAGATCGCCAAATTTTCCAGCCAATTAAATGTAATTGCCTCTCTCATCCCAGATTTGAATGGACCATAAGAAAGGGAATTTGAAAATCCGAAACGTGGGCGTCTCTTGGTATAAGTAATGACACATAAACATTTACTATGTGGCATCCCCACTAGCCTACACTAGCCTCCCGTAATCCCATCCTTATTGAGTTATCATAAAGCAGGTGTGTTTCAGAGGTTGATTAACCGTTAAGTCTGACCACAGCAACGGCAGTGCTGTGTGGCGGTCATGGTTATCTGTGGGTCACTGAACGCAGAAGCAGGCAACACTTAACCTTTAATCTCATCATGAGCTTTCTCCATGTGTTCTGATACAATATTAAACCTCTCATGAGGAATAACTAAAGATTGAACAGATTAAAACAGGGTGATTTTAATAAACACAAGAAAGATGTGTGAAGTGCCAAAGCATCATTGTTCAAATGTTATACTTATAATAACTTATAATGCTTTCAGTTTCCATAGACCTTCCAAAGTCAAAATGTTTTAAAAATTAGAATTTCAATTTGAGCAAATTACCTCATAATATACAATGCAATACACTATACAGTATTTTGAGGTTTAATATATCAGGTACACTGCCTTGTGGGCTAACACGATTGAAACACATTTTGAATGATTTCACAAATATGATCATTTAAGTTGGACATCTTGTGTCATAACATAGACTAAAGCAAATTAAATTAGAACATCTTTGCTCTGCACCAGGACTCCACAGGAAACAGACCCATTTGCTGGAGAGCAATTGCTTTGAGGCTTAATTCCCACTGCAATCGAGTTCCCTTAATATGCAAGTGAAATGTAGAAATTAGTTTTAACTGTAAATTAGATTTCTTTTGACTTGACAAGGCTTCTTTAAAATTAATTCAACATCACATACACTTAGGTGGAAAAAGTACTTTTATATAATCAGTTTGATAAGTGGGATGTTGTAAGGACCTAGCATCTAGCCAGTAATGAACCCCATTGTGGCAGCACTGTGACTGCTGTATGCTTCATTGCAGCTCCATTTTGGCTTGTGGTGGAGAAAATTGAAACGGACTAGATGTGCAACTCTTCTATTGTATTCTAGCTTTCCCCCGTTGGCATCTCTCTCTGGGCCATTCTCAGAGTCAGGGCTGCACACCTGTCTGTCCCAGCATGCTCTGCGGGACAGTGGACAGTCCACTCTGTGTATAGCTGTCATCAGCTCATATTGAACCAATCACCAGCCTTCAGCTGTTCGGTGAAATGCGGCCCCGGATCTCATCAATCTTTTTCCACTCGGCCACCCTAACGGCGGGAGGAACCAGCCAAGCAGGCCGGAGCGCCCCACACCTGTTGGATAATGGGGAGGGAGGGGGGGGATCATGAAAGGATGTCCTCATCCAGGCTGATCAGTCTGGATGCGTCTCGTTAGCACTTGATTGGCAGGTGGCGTGTGGGCCATTTGCATTCCTCTCAAAGGTCAACGCAGCGCTGACCTATCTCACATTCAGGCTGAAAAGACCCAGTCAGCGATGTGGCTTCATTAAGAGTCACATATTATCCCAATAAGGGACACAAATGACAACACACACATAGGCCTACGTTTTAAGACGGCATGTAATAATACTGTGCATGTTATTTTCCCTTATAACGCTGCAAACGCCACTATGACTTTGCACAATTTACTCAATGGTTTGACACGTGAGTTTAACCTGTGGCAATACAGCAACATGTATTTATTCTACTATTTATTCTATTTATTCTGTGTTTATTCTCTATGTGTTGTAAATACGTGTTAGGTGAAATGCAGTAATTCTGCCCTAATAGGATTATCTTCCTATGGTTCTCACCTCATTGTCTCCTGCCTAGCTGTGGAGTGTCTGTCTGGTACAGCACGTCTGGTGGTAAAGTGGTAAACAAAAGAGCCAGGTGTCTGCCCTTAATGAATCTGTGTACAATATGACGCATGCTGAGGGGGTTTGAATGCCACGGGTCATGTCTGGCCGGCCGGGGGAGTTGTGAGCTCACACCATCACGCCATCCTAGATGGAACGCACCTGACGGCTAACGCAGCGCGGCGCCGCTCCCTTCTCAGAAATAGATAGATAGAAAGGGTGTGTAAATGTGGTAGGCAGGGCAGTGTCAGTGGGCAGAGTGGGAGTGGATGCGTGGGAGAAGTGGTTGAACAGTACGCAACCTGATACCATCGCAGACAGCCGGCAGCCGGCTGGATCTGGTTGTGTGGAGCGTGTTATATAATTTGAAGTGACTGATTCATTCGATAGTGGGAGGAAAGTGGAATCCTCACTTCGAACACATCAAGTTACCGTTTCACAGCAGCAGTAATCTTTTGCTTTCCCTGCGCACACCGCCCCTATCAGAATTAAATGATATGAGACATATGAGCCTTTTAAATCAGTTATGAATAATTGTATGTTTAGTCATTGCTCAGTTGTTTGTCAGATGCTTAAATGCTGGTTTGTAATAGAAACCAAAGTGGCCTAATAAATGTTTCTGAACCATAAATCTCTCTTTCAATTAATGTTTGTTAACCTTATTAATAAATAATAACTTAAGACAGCCACATTAATCAGATTGTGGAGGGAGAAAAGCTGAACTCATAATAATAGACACTTTACCAATGTTGGGCTATCTCAGGGGTAGGGAACCCTGGTCCTGGAGAGCCGCAGCCCTGCATGTTTTAGATGTCTCCCTGCTCCAACACACCTGATTCTAATGAACGGGTCGTTATCAGGCTTCTAACACACACTTCTAACTTTGTTCATTAGAATCAGGACCAGGGTTCCCTACCCCTGGGCTATCTGCTTGCAAAAAATGTGACATACCTTGCTACGTCCACTAGGGGGTGATAAAGTGGAGCAAAAGAATATTCACTGCTTGATGCAAAGTTCTTTGATAATGAGCAACGCTAAATGGAATTTATATTGAATACCTTGACTGTGAAACAGTCGTTATGAAGGAGATCATTTGACTCTACAGTATTCATTATTCGTGTTTATAGAGATGGGCCGCGCTGTGCCCGACACACTTTGTAGACAGTAGGTGACCCCAGAGTGAAACCATAATGAGGAAAGTAATAACACGCCCACAGCTATAATTGCGTGTGATCTATGATGATTCACCTGGCGAGTATTTGCTGTCTGTAGCTCAAGGACAGCGTTTACTTCTCAAGCTCTATTGGATTGAGAACAGACCCAAAAAAAATGGGGGAAAGTATGACTAGTGGGAGTTGATGTATAGACACATCAGAACTATAGCTGGAGGGTTTGCCTTATGTATTTACCAGGACAGCATTTGTCAGTAAAAGCCATTGGGTCAGATAATTGAGTAAAAAGAGACAGATGGTGGCACCATTTACTGCTGATTACATGGAGGTCATAAACTGCCTTTCAATATCAGGGATTGTTCAAGCCAAGCCTATAAACCAATGCCTGCGTCTTAAAGGGGATGCTTCAGATGGCGCAGGTAAGCCAGTAGAGAAATGTAATCGGGTGAGATTAGGGAACAGCCCACAGAATTACCTGTACTGTATTCAGTTGAATACTTCAATGTGTGCTGGAATTGTGCTTTTACTGTGTTATAAAGATTGTGTAAAGGATTTTACACAAGTGTCGTTCATTTTGTTTGTTTGTTTGTTTGTTTGTTTGTTTGGTGTGTATCAGAGGTTGCTTTGTGTTTGTAGAGAGAGGTTGAGGAGATTTCTCAGTGAATTCCGCTCATTCGGACAGTGATTTATTGTATTTTGAAGTGCCTGGTGGCTGTTCACAGTACTGCATCTTTAACACTTCTACATTGGCCTGACTGTATTATGTCGTTTATCTATTTCATGGAAAAGTGCAGCCACTTGACATTCTCAGTCCTTTTGAGTTGGCACTTTATGGAGCTCCTGTCACTCACAGGATAGAAGATATGTCATGCCAGAAGCCCCTGGGCTGAGGGGACTGCGCAGAGTAGCTGTATGTGCAAAATGCTGGAAATATAAATAGTATTTGCTGATGTATGGTCATGCGCAGTGTTCAGATGCTATGGATACAAGAAGAACATTGTTCTTCAGAAAACTCGCTGGACTATGCAAAAAGTGATTTCAACAAATAGTTTATGATATCAGCTTGAGATTTATGACCTTGACAAAATGCTTGAGAGCAGGAGAAGAAATATTCGCACAGTCAGTACTAAACCCTCAGACTGCAGTGTTTCAGAAAGAAGAAGAAAAAAAAAGCCAATTTGATTTTGACACATTGACAAATTGGATTGCAAGTTTCTAGAGTTGGTGCTTTTCATTTTTGAACTCCATGTAAATACTGTGCATGAGAAAAGGCTTTTCTCTGAACACTGAAAATGCTTACACTCCATATACAGTAGATGTGACAAACATTGCAGTCCCTGTCTGCTCTATGCGTTCAGGTGGAATGCCACAACGGTGTTGCTTTTACCCATACATTTAAATGACTCTGGCGTATTGGCTCGTCTGAACACAGGTCTCCTAAACAGTATTTACTGATCACACTGATGAATTTGTCCGCGGGCTCCACAAGACAGGCAATCAATATTCCAATTACAGGTAGATTCCCATTCTAGCATGGCTGAGTTAACATCAATCAGTATGTTTGTCGAAATGAATGTACCTGCACTGTATGCATACAAAAGGAAAAGGAAGGTAGGCCCAAATGATTTGCATATAACTTGAACACTAGGATTTCATGTGCATTGAATATCATAAGAGCTGAGCTTTAAGAAATGATTAATAAAACCCCCAATGTTTTTCAGCGTCCCTCGTCCTCACAGCAGTGTTCCATGTCTATCCCATCTGCGTTGCTCTTTCTCTCTCAGGGCCGTGGCTCTACCGGTCTGACCCCACAGTAGACTGAGGATTACCTGTCGGTGCCCTTGTCCTGTGGAGGGGGGGGATGGGGGGGGGTGGTTATAAAATGGTCTAGCATTTGCATAATCAAGCCCCAAGGCTGCTCCCAATGCTGTTGGTCCACATGAAGGGCTGGCTAGGTTTATAGGGCTGCGATGCTCGATGCTCTGGAATTTGCTACCGTCAAAAGCCCTTGGCGCTCCGCTAGGTGATGCTCGGTGACACTAATGGTGACTGACTCTGGCCGTTTGCCTTCTGTTAGCCCGTTCATTCCCTCCCGGAGGCGCTGCTGGGTGGGAGCGGTGGGTCATAGAGCGGTAGAAGACAGTGGCCCTGCTCCCACCACTCAATACCAATTCATAACCCTCTGAGTCATCTGTGGGAACCATTCTTGTGGCTGCAACCGCCCCCCTCCTCTTCTCTCCACACCCTATCCCCCCTTCACCCCTTCTCCCTCCCAGCCCCCAGGAACAGATTGTCCTCACTTTAATGTTGGGGTAAGCGGAGTGTGAAGGGAAGACTGCAAACATCCAGAGGAGGCACTCCTCTTGAATAAATATTTACTGTCTTTGTTTGAATATTGAGAAACGAGCAGGTCTTCACGTGCGACAAGCCTTCCTAATGACCCGCCGCTTGTTGTAGCCACTGCTGTCTGCCTTCATAGTTATGCACGCGGCGTGTGTTTCTCTGGGAAACGGCATTTATTTAACGCACGCTTGTTGCGTCTGTGTTTGACTCTCAGGCATTCCCAGGTCTTGCTCATAGACGATAAGAAGAGCAGTTTAATTTGAAAACCCCCCACACGCAGATGTGCGTTAATTTGTTTCGTGAAAAACTAGGTCAAAGCGGCGTACAGGCCTACTGGACAAACACAGCCTAATTAAACAGTGCGAACATGCCGCTGTTAGCTGTTTGTGGTGCTAATCGAATCATAAATCACTGCTTTTGTTTCTTGTTCGAGAGAGAGAGAGAGAGAGAGATCCAGTTCCTGCATGCTGAGAGGCTGACACACACACACTGGCTGAGCATGCTGTACTCTACGTGAGTCGAGCAGGGATTGGACCGCAGCCCCGCCACTCATGGAAGCCACACCCCT
>JAODUH010000015.1:2954063-3008708 GCA_027564835.1 Typhlichthys subterraneus | reverse complement strand
AAAGTTAACATAAGTGTCGGGGGTGGGGGTTTGCAGCAGCACCACACATTATTGCTATGACAATTTTCCACAAATTAGAAATCGCAATATATTGCATTGCTGACTGCGCGCACAAGCATACCATACATACATACCATACATAACAAACGTACATACAATTGTGGTCGCTGTACTGTGATAACATGCGTATCATATAGCCAGATTCTTGCCAATACACAGCCCTAGTAATAGTGAATGTCACTTACAGGATCTACATATTCGTGCAGGCGTCCAACTGCTCCTGTTCTGCACAGGTGAACATACAAGCCTGGTGGAGACAATGCATTCACAGTTGATGCAAAGAGGGTGGGTGAAGAAAAAAAGAAAAAGAAAATGTTCTCAAGTTTCATTTGATGCAAATGAGCGCGATGTCATCTTACCAGCAAGCAGCCTGGAGATAGGCAGATGAATGCTGACAGGCTCCTGAGACACTTTGTACGGATGCACGTGGAGGATGTGTTTACACATGTAGTAGTCAGAGGGCTCACTGTGGAAGGGCTGGTTGGTACAGCGCATTAGGGCTCTGTGGCACTCCCTGAACGCAAGAAGCAGGACCTCGTGCTGGAGCAGCGGGGGACAAACAGGAGCAACAAGGCGAGTTAGCTAAAAGGCAGGCGCGTCAACCTCAAATGAATCAACATAGACCTCTGTCATTATGAAAGCACGGCCTGATGACTCACATCTGAACAACACCAGTCCTGAAACATGGTAAGTATGTGGCGAAGCTGGATCTGGAGAGAGAAGCCGGCCTCCCATTCTGGTTCCACCTCTATGTGTTGGCCAAACTGCCTCTTCACTTCCTCCATACCCTAATAACCCAAAGCGGTGGTGATCATTAAAGATCCAGGGTGTCAAATGATGGAGCAGCTATTCAGTAACTTACATGCATGCAGTTGAGGAGCCCCAGAAATATTCTGAGTCCATTTAGGAACTGAACCCGCAGCTCTTCAGTCCATATGGCAGGTTTGCTAATGAGAATGTACCTGAGAGAAAAAGGGCGGGTGGTTAAATTCCCAAAATAGAACATGTGAGATTAGACAGTCTGCTGAGTTCAGCTCACCTGAGGTCGTGGAAAATGACCCCGATGCGGAAGAACTTGTCTGAGTTGTAGCCCTGGAAGTGGAAGCGGTTGTTGGGGTCCAGGTGTTCAAGGAGCATCTCCATGACGGTGTCCACAATGACCTTGATGACGTTGCCCTCCTCAATTAACTGCCTGGCCTAGAGGTGGAGTGGCAGCGGATGATCGTGTCCACATTATATTCAATGTACAATCCTCATATATGTCACAGGGCCTCCCACAACCACAAAAGGTGCCCGTGACTGTAGGGGGAGGGGTAGAGGACAGGGTGAGCCTATGCACTCTACGGGGAGAAGCAGACGAGAGTGCCAGGCGGGACTATTCTCTCAAAGGCTTAAAAGCAAAAAACTATTTGCTAACACCAGTTTCAACTGCATGGACAATCCCAGACAACTCAAAGAGTGCGTCTTCATCTCAAAACCCACACACAGGGTTCCCACTGCAAGTCAAATTCCCATGACCTATATTGAATGGAAAAACAGGCAACCAGAGCCATGTGTGTCAAAAAGACAAGGCCACGACAAATAACTCATGTAAACATTCAGACCAATAATTTAAACAATTGTTGTGAACATGTAATGAATGAACTAACAAACGACTAAAATGTCAACATGCTACAAACAAAATTCTCTAATATTCCAATGATTTATTCAACACCCCCCCTTCCCCCTCAAAAATAAAAGAGGGGGGAGGGGTCCTCTTGACTTTGCATGTGTGGAACAGACTTATATTCCAGAAGTTATATGACCAGTGAACCCCGCAGACGTTCAAAAGCGGCCATACTGAGAGGTACTCACCAGCGTGGGTACAGTAAAGACCTGGACAGACAGAGCTGTGATTGATATACTCCTCTCGTGATCGTCATTGATGAAGTCCTTCTGCAGCTCTTTATAGTGCTGAAAGATGAAGGAGTGGGACGTGCTCAGAGAACAACGGCCAAATCCCAGAGATCGACGAGACAAGGCGGTTTCCCCCTTTTTCTATTTTACCTTGGTGAACTCAATTGCAAAACGCCTTTTGTACTCCGTCTCCATCAGCAGACTGCAGAAAATCATTTCATGCACCGTCTTTCGTGCACCTGGTGGAAACACAAATAGCGAGAGGTCAGTGAAAGGACGTTTGCGTCAAGCATGAAATAAAAAACACACACTTTCCGCATGACTCACCTTTGTACATCCTGGCATCGTGCAGCATGAGTCTGCTGATGAGGCACGGACGGTCTCCAGCCGTGCCCGACTCCAGGGCCACCTTGCAGAAGACTTGCCTGAACCCGACTGACAAAGACGTAAACAAATCAAACGTGCTGCACCAGCTTCATGGACAGAACAGTGGGGGCCAAATGCATAGGCCTTGGTCACTTTGGTCAGGGTTTGCGGTACCTGAGTGGCCTATAATCTGCTGGAACCAGGTGCCCAGGCGCAGGGCAAAGCTCTGGTGGGCCATTACGGTCGAGTGGAGGACCTCGACGCGCAGCGGCTGTGTGGAGATGTGTTCTGAGTTGGACTGCAAGATGAAGCAGTGTTAGGGATGCTACAGATCAAGTCAACCGTAGATAATCTGCTCCGGCTCATTCGGAAACAATTGCACACGTCCGGGAACGAGCTGGGGACAATTTCCCTACGTTCTATGTGCGCCGTGGCATGATAAGAGGAGTGTCCATTAAAATTGTCTAACAATATTGGAGCGTGAAGGTGATATCTGTTTTCATTCACTACTTGTTGAACTCAGTGATTACAAAAACACATGCGGAATTGTAGGCGGTGGCGGGGTTAGACAAGTTCAAAGAGTTCTTATGGAGTGGGTAAACACTACAATGCAGAAATGTAGCCAGACAGCCAGACTGGTTGGCCTCATGCTGCGTTCACATGGAACATGGCAAACACTTTCTGGACGGCACGGACTAAACGTCCAACGGAATGGCAGTTGCTATGGCGATGTTGCATTGTTTACAAATAATTTAATAAAAATATATTCAACACAATTATTTAGTAGCAATTGTTTAATGTAATTATTATGTAATTGTGTATTGTATCTAGTATTCTAGTGTTGTTGCATCAAAAGTATGACCTTCTTGTTGTCAATGTTTTCTCTGTGTGTGAGGGAGCTACGAACATCCGGTTGTAAATGCCGTCACGGAGGACGGCCAAAAGTTCAAATATTGTAACTTTCAACGGCATGCCATTGCCGCAATTTTTTTGCCGGCCACAACAGATTTTGCCGTCCTGCTCTCGTCCGCTAACATAATATCGGTTTGCCGCCGCCGTGTGAACGCGGCATAACTGTGGCCTAACTAAGTGTCGGTTGAAAGTGTAAACTGTTCATGAAAGCATAGTAAATGTGTTATACAGCCGGGCTTTACCTTAATGAGGTCTTTTGCTTGCTGACAGGAAAGAAGAGATCCTCTCTTTACAGCCCATCGACCCTGCGGTTCAAAACCACACGCTTTTAAGTTGTGCCCTTAGTGTGGTTTGGGACATGACAGCAGATCAGCTGGCCCACTGCGTGAATCCATAACAATACCTCTTTGTCGATGAGCGCCGTCTGCGTTTGGGCCTCGGCCCGGTTACACTTCACGGAGCGCTGCAGGGTGTAGATCACATGGTCGTAGGAGTGATGCTCGTCGTTGTACAGCACGCAGAAGTATGTGCTGCCCTTCTCACTGCAAAGCAGGGGTGTGGGCAATTGTCAGTCAGCCTATTGTTAATTGGGATGCTTCATTTCCCCCTCATTGTTTAAAATTGCATAATGAGAAGATTTTTCAGACAAAACACACAAAAGGGCACCATGCTCATTTAGAAAGCATATTGTCAGTGTATTTGCAGTGTAGCAATAAGCTATGTGTAAATAATTGGCCCTGTAACAAAAGGGTTAGTCATTTTCAAGAACGTTTGCTAACAATATCCCTCTGCGCGTCCACAAACCCCCGCAGCGACGCTCCACACACTGAAACTCATTCTGAAGCAAAGCTTTGTACTATGGCTTTGCTGATGGGAGTGATTTTCACCACTCTGTTTATGTTCCTATTTAAGGAGCCAGGGCTGTGTAGAAGTATCAGATCACTTTTTCAACACGCACAGAGAACGGTAAACGGTAAGACGATATTTGGTGTATTTGACAAAACGAGTATTAGCTTACAAATAGCTGACTATACATTTAAAGCTGCTGTAGAGTTGCAACAAACTATCTTCCAAAAAATTTAAAAAAAAAATGTTTTTAAACAAATTAAAGAAAAAAAATAAACTAATCAACAATCCATAAATCATACCACTCCTCCTCAACAGCCAATTTGTCAAGATTACAAAAAACATTGACAAAACTGTTGTTTTCTTGTGATTGCTCTGGCTTCTTTCAGGCTGCTGAACATTCAAAATCTACTAATATATAGGAGGTAGGGGGGCTATGAATCAAAGCACATATTCATACATTGACTGACAGCAGATGGATGTCTATAGCATTTATAAGGAATGACACAAAAACGTATTGCTGTATAAAACCTACATGCAGTACGGCACCTTTAAATATAAACCATGGTGTCTGAATGTGATAACACAAATGCTTCCAGCACCTGGGCTGTAGTTGTGCGGACAGCTCAAAGTCTTCCTCCCACACCAGCATGTCTGTGGCGTAGCTCAGGAGGAGACGGAACAGCTTCTCAGCTCGCTCGCAAAGGCCAGGTTCCAGCATGCACTCGTCCTGCAAAGATGCAAAGACACGACGCAAGAACAAACAGCTACTGCTTACAATAGCTCTTTATTTGGCATCTCAAGACTCACTAAAGCTGTGGGGACAAAAACACATTCAAGATAAGTGGAGTAGCTTGGCGCCAACTCACGCTAATCTTTCTTATACACCCCCCCCAAAATAACAGAATACTCCAGCCAAGCTTATAATTGATCATTTCACATGAAAGATAAAAGAATTAAATAGAAAAGCTACATAAACCAATAGCTACAGTGGCTACACATCTTTACCTTATAAGTCCATAACAAGCAGCACGTGGTAACTCAAGACGCGACGACGCACATCAAACAAGTCAGTAAAGAATTTCTTACAAACTGTGAGGTCATAGGCCAGATAACAATGTACATATTGTACTGTAAAAGTGTACCTTATCACACAGTTAAACAAAGACTCAATAAAACATGTTCTGCCTCACAGTGGTCAACAGCCAAGTGATGTTATATCATGCAACTGCATGTCAACACGTACACGCACACACGTACTGATCTACAGTTGCACAAACACAAAGCAGGCTGCCAGGCAAGGGGCTGAACAACACCCCCCAACAGGCACATGCTGTTTATGGAAACAGGCAAAAAGCCACCAGGCCCCATGCATTTAGCCAAGGCCGGTGTGTGTTTTATCTTATCAAAGTGAAGCTGTCACTGTGACTTGGTAGAAGAAATAAGACAACATAAATGCTTAGAACTATAATTTCACTCATCTTTTCCATGAGAAACTACGCAGTTATGACATTAAAGCCAGTAAATGTAATGGGGGGAAAAAATAAAATGATGCATACAGCTAAACCACAATTATCTTAAACATGATTTCAGCCACAATAGAACAAGGCCTGCATTTAGCCAGTAATATTCATTTGCATTCCACTGAGCCACAAACAGGAAACGATCTCAGAATCTCATTATTTTTCATCGTTTATATATTTATTTTTTAAATAAAAAAATAAAAAAATCAGGTCATTCAAGTGTCATAATTTTCCCAGCCACACTCGAATTTCCGTAGCTAAAGCCATGGCCAAGACAGTGGTTTTCAACTTAAGACAGGAAGATAAGCATTGTGGGGTTCAGTGTCACAGAACCGAAGAAGTACGTCCTCCCAACCACCCCCGTTCCGTCGGTTACGTAACTCACCGTTACCATGGCGGCAGCTGCCCCTGGGTCGTGTTTAGTGCACGAGGGGCCAATCTTCCAGGCCTCGACATCTCCACAATCACAGAAACCACCGCCCGATGACGCATGCATCTGGAAATAACACATAGTATACAGTGTGTTACCACAGACGTCATCAGGACTGCAAATAGGTTAGTCTGACAACACGACAATTCAGCTCCATGGAACACACACTTTTATATTGACCTCAATAATGAACCATTTGGAAACTTACCTTATAACGATGGCCTTTGTGTACACTATCCTGGAAGCAGTCCATGCACAGCACACATGTAGGGTCTATTGCACAGTCCCTGCAATGAAGAGGAGCATATATTATGCACATTACAGTATACAATAATGCATTATCCCAGTGCACTCTTTATTGTCACGTTCAGCATTGTGCACAATATTGGACATGTGCGGCCTGTACCAATTAAGTACCGCATTTCTCAACCTGCTGAGGGCTCAAATTGTAAATGTCACGTCACGTCAGTCAGTGAGCACCATACTATGAAATGGTATTTCGACCTTCAACGAAAATGACTGAATAGTCGGGCAACACTGATTTGAGAGAGATCAAAAAGTACATTTAAAAGTATTTTAAGATATTGTCAATTCCCTTGTAATTTATTCCTTATAGCATAGAGATAAAATGTATTTTAAAAGAGACATTTTGCTTTGGCCAACCCCATTTAATGACTGCTCTTCTGTATGCTGAAACCTAAGAGTCATTAAATATTTAATTTTAACACTTAGCCTAAATACTGAGGTGTTGCAGTAAATTTGATCACAGTATAGTTTTATTACATAGCTGACTCCTAGGCTTATTTTGGAGTCGGGTGAAAATGACATATAGGCTTCAAACCTTCAAATAGGGTGGGGGAAGGCATTCCCAAAACATTGCTGAACACGGAGCCTTGGTTTGACTGAAAGGTGAAAACATGCATTGCAAAAGACTACCATCCCTACAGAATATTTACCCAAGCACAAAAATAATGTAAACTGTTATTTTATAGTAGAGTAGGGGACATTTAGATACATTTCATTTAAATTGTTTCTGGTGATTAGGTTTTTGACTAAACAAAATGGCTATTAATTATTTAACATAAACCTACTTTATTTGATAATAAACATAATCATCTATTAGGTTATTGTCTATGGATTTACATCTGCAGAGACACACACTGAATATGTGTATTTAACATTTGTATTTCTAAGAAAGAGTTCCATTTGTAGATCTTTTATACAGCAACAAAAACTGAAGTCTTGGATTATTAATAGGGGCAAAATGTATTTATTTGTGTGTAGTTACATCTCTCCCCAGCTTGATTCAAGCCTTACAAGACCAGGACATTTGACCAATCAGATTCCATACTATCACATCATTGCAGGTTAAGGTTATCTCTGAAGAGTAAAAGGCACCATGTACAACTATCAAACATTGCTGTGCACTTCTTTCTATAGTGGGTATTTCTTACAAGTATTATTTATCAATAGAAATATATTATGATGTAAAAAAAATTTTTTATCTCTCTCTCTCTCTCACACATCGGTCAAACACAATGTGTAATGACTTCAGCCTTTCTGAGCCCACTGTTTCACAGCTGGTCTATTCTGACCTGCAAGAATACACCGTCTCCCCCTCCTTGAAGACGCGGCCACAGAGCTGAGAGGAGGTGCTTCCCTGCTTGAGCTTCTCTAGGCCCTGCTGAGGGTCCTCTCCGAACAGGAAGCACTCCAGCGGGTGGAGGAGCCGTCTCTGCACACGCTCATCCTCCTCCTGAGGCTTGCTCTCCTCATCCAGGTGGTAGATACGTGGCACCTGTTCCTTCAGGTAGCGGAGCAGCTCTGCGCAGCCATCTGTGGCATCTAGCCATCCCTGTACAATAGCAAGATCAAGTTAAAAAAAAAAAAAAAAACACTCCTCTGCAACAGTTTTTAACTTTAACTTAATTAATCCGCAATCAATGTAAGGTTTTTGTTATTATTTGACTAAATTATTAACTTTATGTTGTATTCATAGCAATATCACATTATTATTACTACATGTACAATCCTGGGTTCAAACCCCAGTTTTGACCTACCTGTAAGCATCCTTGAGCAAGATGCCCCCTACCCTCACCACTCCCGGTGGTTGGTCGCACCTTGTATGGCAGCAATCACGGTGTATGAATGTGTGTGTGAATCGGTGAATGTGAGGCAAAATACTGTAAAGTGCTTTGGATAAAGGCGCTATATCAATGCAGTCCATTTACACTTTGATCCTAAATTCATGGATGTGTTAAGTTCACTAGAATGCAGCAAGTGTAACATAATTGATTGAAATTAATGATACATTTCCTCACAAGGTTTGGTGCTGTCAAAGATCAAAACCACAAAGCTGTGGTTTTGATCTACCAAATTGATGAAAACAACTCAGTTATAATATGAATAATATTATAACTCAGTTATAATATGAATAATATAAAATGATAAAGATTATTTTAATAAGCATCAGTATTCATATTGGGAAAAGCTGATCCCAGCCTACTAGTATGGTAAACCAACATTATTCTGGCAGGTTTGACAGTTGTTATCCTATGTAGCAAAGTGAAACCAAGGTGATTTAAAGTACATTGATTCATTGTAAAAACAAGTGAGATCGCGAGATTAGGTTGATCTCACGAGGCTATCAGTTTGGTTCCATTTGACAGGTGCATTGGGGAAAATTATTATTATTAATTATTGTTATTATTATTACGGCCCGAGCAGTGTGAGGACCCTATTAAAACCCTAGTTGTTGTTGTTATGATTATTATTATCATCATCCATGAATATCAACCTGCATTGTTAACAACCAATCACAACCACTAACAAACATCTAGCAGATGCTGACATATTTCAATTAATTTATTAGAATGTCCCCATGTGAGTGAAAATATGAACCCTGTGCAGCATTAACGTACTTTGGAATACGATCGCTGATTAAAGATATATTTTACATTGTGAATAAATGTACTCCTAAAGATCGCATTGTACATCCGCATGGGATATTGTATAGTATGAAATCTTGACCATGTTTCTGGATTACAGTTATGGTATTGTATTCCAAAGGGTGCACGAATAAATCAGCCTTGCCTAGATTTAAAACCACTTAGCACAGGAGCTAGCATATATGCTACTGCTAGCCTAGCGAGAACATGCATTTACATTAAACGTCAAACTGTTGTGTAACCTGTATAACGGATTAAATATCATGTCAAATGTTTACATCTGCTGTCACATTTACTGACTAAAAAAACCTTACCTTGCTGAGCTCAAGTCCTTTTGCAAATTCTTCCCTCTCCGCCATATTCCTTTTGCCGTAAAGGAGCTGTTGGTAGGGTAGCAGAAAGAGGTAATTTCATTATTGGGTCGCGTGTGGAAATGGGCGTTCCAAAATATATGGGCGTTCTGAATTATTTGCATGTTGTTGCGGCGATCCTCACTCTTGTCTAGCCTAGATGCTTTGTTTACCACGAATTATTTGGGGTGGGCGGAGGGGAGAAAGAAAAATATAAAATAAATAAATGCGCCCTTTAGCGTCCACCTATTTAATTGTGATGAGACGAAATCAGTTACTTTTCATTGACGTTGTCTAAAAATGAAAATGCATGCTTCCTGGTTTTAAGTGACGTGCTTTTTAATCGTTCCACGACAAGCAATGTACTGTACCTTTACCAGCTTCACTCAAACCCAGAGCCAAAAAGACAACCTGATCAACATATTTTGTAATAGCCTTGATGTGTGCTAGACATTTTTTTGGCAACAAATAATGTTATTTTCTAATTATACTGATGTCATTTGCATGTGTAATCTAAAGTGTTAACAAAATGGATGTATACTTTTGCAGTTCTAAACTACACTAAATATTGATCCTCATTCAATTATATAATATATTAAATGTTATTTACTTCCACGTAAATAGGCAATGCTATTCTGGATTGATGTGTTTAACAATATTACAATATATATATTTTTTAGATGCCTTTTTCTGTCACAGTACGCATGCATGCTAATATAGCCTACATATTGGCTTCATATAGATCCATAAACGTTTGTCTATCATATAAATGTATTTGGTAATATACACTATAGGCTAGACATGGGCTAAACATGTAAAGACTGTGTGAGAACATTTCACAAAATAAGTACATTTAAATAAATTAAAGTGGTTACATTCTATCGTTTTAAACCATATGCATATTTATTTTTATTCTATGGCTGGCTGCATTTAATGAGGTTTGTATGTTCAATGAACTGAAATAATATTGGACTTGGCCATAAGGACTGGACCGACACGCCAACGAAATACCAGCAACCAGAGAGAATGGTATTTAATGTATTATTCCAATTTCCAGTATATTTGCAGCAACCGTATATTGGGTGTGCGTTCAAGAAAGCAGCGATTGTTTTTAAGGAAACATTGAAGGGAACGCATTTGGTCTCCAGAACGTAGCCTACCCTTTAGGGTAATTCAAACAATATAACTTGGCCAATCAAAAGTAACTTTCCGTAATACAGTTTATCAACTCCCAAGACATATTTCCGTTATGCATTTATTAAAATACAAGTCAGATTATTTCTCATTGCATTTTTTGGGTTGTATCTGATTACGTTTATCGCGAATAGGGAAATAATGGATATTACATAAGAAACAATCGTGCAAATTGATTGGCTGCTGGGTTGAACCCTGCAGGGTCGAAGGTTAGAGTTGACCTTTTGACAGTAAATTAAATATGGAGTCCATATTTCATGAGAAAGTAAGTTTATACATTAACATCTATATAAAAACCGCCTCAAATTTGTCAGGGCCGCTATAGACCTTTTATCTGTAGGATATTCTAGACTACGATGTAATCTACAATATCGCCTCAATGGTACACGATTTGTGGTGATTGTGGCAGTGTTGTCGTCAAGACAGCTAATGCTAACTGCTCCTGTCAGAATAAATCCAACAATTATTTAGCAACCAGTCACCAATAAACACGGCTCTTCACAATCTGTGTGAATACAAATCTAATGTTGCCCTTGGTAGTTAATTTAATTGTAAAGATTGCAATTGTGAATAATGTATTTGACCGGAAACTGTACCAAATATATTTGGGACGCAATATTTTAGGATGGACTTGGTCTAAAGTGGGGCTCTTCTTATTACATTGTTTATAGCAAGAAGGCTCTCTTTGTGCCCAGCACTGCCTCAACAACCTATTGCAAGGTGAGTATTTTACTCCTGTGGACCTATCTTCGATTGCTCATCAGCTAGATGAAGAGGAGAGGATGCGAATGGCAGAGGGAGGTATGGGGAGTGAGGAGTACCGGACATTTTTACAGGTGAGGAGCATTGCCACAGTAAGATATCATGTTTTTGACAAATGTCACGTTGTTTCTGACCATATACTTGTTGTTTTTGTGTATTGTGTAGCAACCATCTGGAAATATGGATGATAGTGGTTTCTTTTCAATACAAGTGAGGCTCAAAAATACATTTTCGTACAGTGTAAACATTTATGAACACTGTTTTGTATCAATTCCTGTTTTGTCTTTTAATATCGTTTAGGTTATTAGCAATGCCCTGGGTGTGTGGGGCTTGGAGTTAATGCTCTTCAACAGCCGGGAGTATCAGAGTCTAATGATAAATCCAATGTAAATATTTAAATTAGTTAGTTTTCATGTTATTTATGACTCAGTATTTTAGAAGTATTCCTAATTAATTTTGAAAATTGTTTCAGAGAGGAAAACGCATTTATTTGCAACTACAAGGAGCATTGGTTCACAATACGTAAACTTGGACAACAGGTGAGTGTTTTTTGTCAATAGCTAAATGTTATACCTGAAGTTGAATATTTATTTAATATTGTTTTGTATTGATTTGCACTATTGGTTGCAGTGGTTTAATCTGAACTCATTGTTGACTGGACCAGAGCTGATTTCAGACACCTATCTAGCCCTCTTTCTTGCACAACTGCAACAGGAAGGTAAGTAAACTTGTCTGATGGCATATCAACATATAAGCAATTATTACACAAGTCATTTATTTGTGCAGGTTATTCCATATTCGTGATCCGGGGAAACCTCCCTGACTGTGAAGCAGAGCAGATTCTTAAGATTATGCGGGTGCAGCAGTTGCAGCGACCCAAGCTTATTGGAGAGGAGGAAGTCCAATCAAGCAGTGGCCAAGGGTATTAATGTGAAGGTTGAATGGAAGACATTATTCAAGTTATGTAATGCCAATAACTGGTGGTGCCTTTTACTTTGAGCAGCAGATCAACAGGCCTGAGCCAGCCACAGACAAGCGTGCCTGTGGAGGACCAGGTGGTGGATGATGAAGATGAGGAGGAGCTGCGGAGGGCCTTGGCACTGAGCAGACAGGACATGGAGGTGGAAGATGAAGAGGCTGACCTTCGTCGGGCTATACAGCTCAGCATGCAAGGTTAGGGTAACAGTGACGTGCCAGAGGGTTTGTTACACAGAACCTTTAGGGAAGCCGACCCGTCCATTGAGAGATATATATATATACATACATACATACATACATACACACACACGTGAAGTCATGTGAAAAAGAAAATACACCCTCATTGTATTCTATAGTTTTACATGTCAGGACATAATGACAATCATTTGTTCCTTAGCAGGTTAACAGGTTATTTGGTAAATACAACCTTAGGTGGACAACACCACATGACCTGTTACCCCGTGTCATGATTTGATGATTATGATATGATTATGACATAACGTCACACCTAAACTACGCCTGTAGCTGTCAGAACTACTGTGGTTCAGGCTGAAGCGCAACAATTTCCTAGGTTGTCCAGACTAATACTCGTGGCGAGAAAGCAAAACTGATGCTTGTAAAGTTAGAATGGTATCAGACTAAGACTAAGGTTAGGGATGAGTCAAATGACTGTCTAGTCTGCAGCTTGAGTGTATAATTCTATTCTTTTAAGATTAATTTATGTATTAGCTACAGTAATCCCAACAAGTGCCGTGACAACAGAACACAGTAGCACTTATCAATAATGCTACAGGAGCGGTGATGAGCAACGCGTCTTCAGAGGGCAAAGTGGGGCATGTGAGGGCGAGCGGCCAGGCACCAGGGAAAGCGGCAGCGGCAGCAGGGGTGCCAGGAGGTGCCCAGGCAGAGACACTCACCGCAGAGGAGCTGCGGAGGAGGAGACAAGCCTACTTCGATCGGTACACTTGACTGCATTGCATCGTGAGACCCACACAGTCTGTGGAAAATGACTCAATGCGTTTTAATGTAAATACTCTCTGTTGATTACCTAGGCAGTCACAGCAGCAACCAATTCAGCCCACCATTCCTCAGAAAGTGGACAGTAAGCCATCATCTAGTGCAGGTAATGTTCTCCTTGGGACTGCTGATCAACTGTAAAAAATAATAATAACAATTGTACATTCAGATTATAATTATTTCTAATATCTCTTCCAGAATCCCAGCAGAGTAGTTCTGAAGAGGGCCCACAAAACAAACCCAGCCAGTGAAGAGGATATAGCTCTTCCTGTGGCCTATTTTGTATTCCAGCTGCCTGGATTGGCAACCCTATGAAAGGGAATTGCTTTGATCCTGCCTCCAACCTCTTGCACATGCGAACACAAGGCCAGTCAGAGGGCTGACACGTGTCTGGTTAGTCTGCAGACAGGAAGTAGAGGAGGGAATAAGCAACAGCTAGTCTAATATAACTCAAACCTGGCACGGAGGCTGCTGAAAGCGTAAATACAGAACTCTGATGTAGTAAGTACAAGTCTGTAAGGGCCTTTTACCGTAGCGCCTTCTATTTCTAAATTGTTAGGGTTTGTTTTGCTTTTTTTAAGGGGGGGGGGGCTCAGTTCCTGCTGTTCTCTTTTTCATCTTAAGAGATGAAGTTACATTCACAATATATGTGTGTGTGTGCGCGTGTGTGTGTGTATGCCTGCGTGCGCTTGTCTGTAGGAAAGATATAGCTGCTCTGTGGGCACCACAGGGGACCACTGGTTAAATTGCATAAACTATATATATGATACTTTGATATGAATGAGAGAGGCTCCTACTATCTCTCGTGTTTGGGTTACTTTAAGTGTTCCTAAGTCACAATGCACCTCACCAGCATCTCCAAGGTGTGAAGTAATTTCCAGCTACTGTACAAAGTATAGTAGTAACACTATGGTCAGGCTAACCACGAACATTTTATGGGATACCTTATCCTTAAAAATCTTGTGTGCCTGATATATAGTTTATTCCAAAGGTATTTAGACAAAAAACACATTGTGTTTTGAATTTCTTTGGTGTTGTTTTTTTTTTCCTTTTTTTCCATTTTGTTCTTGGTTTTGTTTCATCTATCCTTCTGATGTGGAGTCACACACTGACTGAATATTTGTAATTGTAACAGAAAATCATTACTAACACAAAGAAAAATCTGCTTTACAAAATCTCTTAATTAAATGATTCTGTTAAGTTGCCCTCTAAAACGTTATGGGTTCTCTTTTCCTATATTTAGTTGGTCTAGTCTGTAATAGAAACATTAAATTAGCTGGCAATGTTAGCTATTGCACTACAAACCAAACACGATTATAAACTAATGCTAAGGTGTGATGTTTGCATGACTTTATCGTTGGATTCTCCTCAAAAATATGTAATGAATTGTAATGAATATAGTGGGTATTGAAATATCAGTAAGCTTAGCCTACTGTAGTACTACATTTGTTAGAATCATACATTTGTTAGAATCATTTATTACTTTTCCCACTTTAAAATGGGAAAACCTTTCACAATGTGTGCTTTAAATATAATAAAAAATTGACAACTATAACATACTGAAATTATACCCCGTAGTTTGTATAATATAACATTAGAATATATCCACTTTGCATCGCTGTGGATATGTGTTTACGACCTCAATGTTTTTGGTTTTATTCTCAACATTGTTTAAAATGTTGACAGTGCCTCCTACAAATGTATCCAAATGTAAACCAATTTAGATGGGGCAAAGCAATATATTGACAAATGCTTAACGTGTACATTATCAATGTTGTGAACAACTATGTTTCCATATGATAATAGATCTCATATCGTTATACAGTACTGTATGTCATGCATACGTTTAGTTCTCAAAACAACCCAAGAAAATAAGAGATTTGCAATTAGATATTGTATTTGTTGATCTAGGATGATTCCATAATATATTTTTGACTGACATTTTATTCAATTATTTCTTTCTATTTGAACTGTGCTAGTTACAAAATGAGTAACTATACGTGTTAGTGATAGTCTGTTTATATATGATTTCATTATCTTCATTCTTACAGTAGGTACTAAATCATTATTTTCATTATATGTTACATGTTGCAGCACATGCTTTAAGTTACTGTATTAGAATTTTTCAGGATTAAAGTGACATTCACTTCCCTAAAGTCTCATGTGTTATTGCATAAGGGAAAACAGGGTAAGATGAGCCACCTTTAACACTGTACTGTAAAATTAAAGTATGTAGCTATTATATATAAATAATAGCTACTACATATACCTCAGGAAGGGGTAAATAGTGTCACCATTAAAATTACACAAAATGAAATCATTTTGAGAGAATCTTGAACTTTATTCATTAATCAATTTGATAAAGGCAAAAAATCATACAGATAAAAGCATATGTTTGTGTTGTGTTGTTCGCTTTTCAGAAAAAATGTAACTAATCTTTGTGTTAACTATATACAGAATGTAGGCTCAGGCTGTGTGTAAATGTGATGTTTAGTATATTATTATGTAGGCTACAGCATGTTTATGTGTGGATTAAATTTAACATTAGTCAACAATTAGATATGTATTACATCAACACTGCAATGTATACAATTAACATGGATTTATAGGTTAACAGTGACTCGCTCAGTGTATTTGTGTGCACTGTATGTACGTGTGTATGCCGAATATAACAAAATAATATTACACAGGTTATTCTGTAACTATGTAGCCTATTTCAACATTTGGGGTCAATTGAGCCACTGACTCAACTTGCCCCAACATCACTAGCACATTTTACCCCACAACCTCCATTTTGACAAAAGTCACACAGTGGTTTAGATCAACAATTGTGAATAGTTTATGTGTAAAAAACCTATCTATTTTCATTAAGGTGCAAAACTGACAATGTTTGTAAAATGATAATTCACTTGGCATGACCAAAGTTATTTTGCTCTGGTTTGCAACTCTCCATGTGCTTGAGTCAAAGATGGGTTGACCAATGTGAACTATACTTCCTTAATATGTGGTCAAATAAAAACATTTGTTATTCTAAAAGTCCAACAGTTTGTATATTGTGGTTAATAAGTAATCTGTAAAGCAGGCTTGCACTTTGACTCTCCAAAAAACAGGTGATTTTGTACACAAACGCTCACAGATACTCAAGCCGAGCGGTATGTATACACATTTAGTTTTAGATAAATACATCAGTAACTCCTGCCTGCTAGATTGAACATACATGTTGTTACCTTCTGTCATTCAGATTGGATCTAAGAAAACTTTTACAACAAAGCAAGATGGAAATCAAGATTACATGTCTTTGCATCCTAATTTTCATGTGCACCCCGGTCTCTGCCCAAACACACTTGCCAACTCTGACTATCACAAACCTTGCATCCAACAATATGGACTTTGCCATGAATCTATACAGAAAGATAGCAAGCTATCATGACAACAATATATTTTTTGCACCCTTGAGCATCTCAACAGTATTTGCTATCCTGTCTTTGGCTACTGATGGGACCACACGCGAGGAAATAATGAAGGGATTCCATCTAGACCGATTGGAGCAGATTGACCAGCCAGAGCTTATTCCAAAACTCTTCCAACATCTTCAGAAAAACATCACACAAAATGGTTTACTGAAACTGGACCAGAGTACAGACCTGTTTGTTCGTAGGCAGTTTCAAATATTGAACACCTTTAGTAATCAAATCAAGGTGTTTTTTAACGCTGACATTAACCAATTAGACTTTGCAGACACAAGCGCGAGTATTAGCTTTATTAATGATTATATAAAGAACAAGACTGCGAACAGGGTTACAGAGATGATTAGTGACTTGGATGCGCTCACCCAGCTCCTGCTGATTAACACAATCTTCTTTCAGGGTAAGTTGCTAAATTATATTCTCTTCATTGCAATTATTACAAAATGTGCATATATCAGTTTTGATTCTGTTTTCTTCTACAGGAGAATGGCAGCTTCCTTTTAATCCTGAGAACACAGAAAATGGATCATTTTACATTGATAACTATAATATTGTCCAAGTGCCAACTATGTTTATAATGGCTAAGTTTTACACAATGGAAGATGTTCACATAGGTGCCAAAGTACTAAAGCTTCCATATAAAGAGGGTATGGCCATGCTAATTCTACTACCCAACAAAGGAGTGGACTACACTGTCATTGATGATGATATCAATACTCAGAGATTCCTTTTCTGGGTCAAAAAGTTAAAAAAAGTGTAAGCCTACACTATTTTTTTTTTTTTTCGCAATTAAGATACTTTCACATCATGTACATATACTTGGCCTTATAAGTAAGTAAGGCCTGCTTTATAATGGTACATGTTTTTGCTTATAGAAAACTAGACGTCTACATGCCCAAATTTAAGATGGAGCAGTCCTATTTGTTACAAAACATTCTTCCAGAGTTGGGTGTTTCTAGTGTCTTTAGTGATTCAGCCAATCTCACAAGACTGAGTAAAAACGAGCACCTTAAAGTGACTGAGGTAAGTTCATGCTTGTGTGCGTGAGTGTTTACCTACTATACAGTACTATAGTTATGGTGTAGACTTACTGTAGCCTATACAGAAAACTTACTGATAATACTTGTATTTATATAATCCAGGTTCTGCACAAGGCTGTGATTGAAGTGGATGAGACAGGAACAATTGCCTCAGCTGCCACAACCATGGGTATTACTCCATATTCTTTACCCAGGTCCTTCACCATCAATAGGCCCTTTTTCTTCTTCATCTACCATGAGCCCACAAACAGTTTGCTCTTCATGGGCAGGGTAATAGACCCTACCAGGATTTAACTGTGATGGCATATTATACAAAAACTACAAATGAAAACACGTTTCATGTTTCACAAAACTGAACTATTCAATATGTTAGTGTTTTCTGTTTTTCTACATATAATAAATACATTTTCTATATTTGGTTTTTACTTTAAATTGGTGTTATTATCAATATTATTGTAGTAATCCCAATACATCATAATTTCCTTTCAACTATTGTTTATGTATAAAACTAAGTGGACTGGCAGGCTCCAAGCAGGATCTGACCTAGCACAGCCAGCCTTTACTGAATTGCTTATAATGTGACGTAGTAATGGACGGAAGAGGCTGAGACTAGATCTGACCCGGCGTTCAGGATGGTGAAACGTTTGTTACGTGTTCAATGAACGCGAACGGCTGTGGACTGAACAGCAGGTTACAAACATTACACAACAGGGAGGAGTTGGGCTGTAGTAGGTTGAACAACGTTCAACGAGCCATGGAACGCACATTGTTGTTATTTCCATGGCTCTGAAGGATAGGATATGTCCGTAGCGTAATTTATGTCAACATACCGATTTTGAATTTCATGCACTTCTTATTAGATTGAGACGACATACAATTTAGATGAAAATATGAAATAAAAGATAAATTTGGTAGTACTAAATCGTGATTATAGACTACTCATTTATATACTATATCGATTATAGACTACAAAAACACGCACATAGACACCACGTCACTGAGCAACACTCACCACGCCCATAAAACGCAGCAAACGTCTATGAAAGTAGTTCAAAAACGTTTGTAACGTTTTCGAGGAAACGCGTCGTTCAGTGAAATAGTTCGTGGAACGTTCAGAACGTTCAGTCAACTGAACGCATCCAACGTGAAATCACATGATCACAACTGCAATGGCTGCGCCCTCGTGCTACGCGTGAATGTGTTAAACCCCAACTAGCAGAGAGCCCACGTCGATTAGGTAGGTTATGGTTATACACGGTTATTTGCTTTTTTGGCTATTATGTTCGTGTTTTTGTTCTTGATTTTCAAAACGCCCATTAAAGTCTTAATGTTCAGTTTTTCTGCCATTGGCTCAAGGTCCTTATTTACTTATGTACGGTATACGTTTCACATTAAACGTACATGTAGCCGATAACAGTATAAGTAATATATTACATGTTCTTCTGTAGTACAATGAAGTCAAAGAATAAGCAAACGAAAGGCAGACATGTATCCCCAGGACAACTTAGGTCAGCCAAACGGGGGATACGCGTTAAAGGTGCATGGAAGCCAGTAGAGCTTGATCCTAGCCTGTTCTCTGAGGATGGGATGGGAGGTCTGGTTTGTTTTGAGGAGCTCACGGATTACCGTCTAGTAGACTCAGACAAGGCTGCAGCCGAAGCAGAACAAGAATTAAAAGAAAAAAAGAATCGTGCCAAGAAAAGAAAATCCAGTGAAGAAAACGAGGAGGATGTTGCTGAAGAAGGCGGTGAAGAGGACACAACTCTAACAGCGAAGAAACCAGCGAAGAAGAGGAAAAATAAGAAGCTTGCTGGTGAAGATGTAAATAAACACGATGACGGTTTTGTAGACGTCGCTGTTAAATATCAGGGCCGAGGACAAGATGTGCCTTCCGAAGAAATGCCAAAGGATTCCTCCATGCCCCCTGAAACTGCCTGCCAGTCACAATCCAAGACGAAGAAGAAGAAAAAGATGAAGAAAAAGAAGCCAGTTTCAGAACCAGACCCTCAAATGATCGCTAACGTTAATTCCAACAAGCTCCCCAAGAAGAAGGCAAATAATTGGACAAATGCCACACACAATGGTACTAAGGACCAAAAGACAGATGTGAGCGCATGGAAGGACCTGTTTGTGCCAGCTCCTGTTCTGAAAGCACTCAGCCACCTCGGATTTGGGTCGCCCACCCCTATTCAAGCCCTGGCATTGCCCCCAGCTATCAGGGATCATATGGACATAGTCGGAGCTGCTGAGACCGGTAAGAGTGTGTGTGTGGGGTGGGAAGAGGGGGGGGGGGGTAATTACGTATGTTGCTGGTGCTAATGTATATGCTGTTATTACAGGAAGTGGTAAGACACTGTCGTTTGGCATTCCTATGATCCACACCATTCTGGAGTGGAAGAAGGGCGCAGAGGAACAGAATAGTGCAGCTAACCAGAATGAGGACACTGCAGAGGTGGACAGTCTGTATTTACCAGATTTAAAGTCGTCTGCAAATGACGAAGAGCAAGACAAACTAGTGGAAGAGGGTGAAGGCCAAGATGAGGATGGAGAAGATAAACATCTCACTGAGGAGGAGGAGGAGGAGGAGGAGGATGATGATTGTGATGATGATGCCAGATTAGGATGTGTTAAAGTCATTGAAAATGTGGCGTTTGACTTCAACACCCCCGATGAAACGGCAATAAAGTCTTCTGGTGGCCAGAATCGGCCTCTTCTGGGCCTGGTTATTGCTCCAACAAGGGAGCTGGCTGTTCAAGTCAAGCACCATATTGATGCTGTCGCAAAATTCACTGGTAAGTAAATGACCAGGTGGGAGTTTGGGTGTGGAGTTTTACAGATGTCCTCTTCAGTTTGACTCTTTTGCAGATATACGGACTGCTATCATTGTTGGTGGAATGGCACAACAGAAACAAGCCAGAATGCTGAAGCGCACTCCCGAGATTGTTATCGCCACCCCGGGACGCTTGTGGGAACTGATTAAAGAGAAGCAACCACATCTTATGAACCTGAGACATCTCAGGTTGGTGATACCCAAAATAAGGTGTTCGCTTGAGTCCCATGATGCGAGTGATGGTCGGTCAGAGACATAGGTTTATCAGTTTTGAGGAACGTAATCTGTGTTTTTACCATACAAATGCTTTTCAGTGAAGATATGGTGGTTTGTAATTTAAATTGTATATTGTTGGGGGTTTTTTTGGTAGTTGTGGCTCAAAACGTAATTGGAAAAACAATTAAACTCATTAATAACTCCCCAGTGTAATCTTTGATCTGACTACAATGGTATTGTGCAGGTGCCTAGTCATTGATGAAGCAGATCGCATGGTCGAAAGAGGCCACTTTGCAGAGCTTGACAGCCTGATGGAGATGCTGAACACCGTTCAATTCAATCCCAAGAGGCAGACGTTTGTGTTCTCTGCCACTCTCACCATGGTGCACAGCCTCCCCACCCGCCTCTTTCAGAAGAAGAAGAAGAAGCTGGACCAGAGGAGCAAGCTGGAAATGCTCATGGAGAAAGTGAGGATCAAGTCCAAGCCCAAAGTCATTGATCTGACCAGGAAGGAGGCTACAGTGGAGACCCTGACTGAGACGAGTATTCAGTGTGATAAGGAAGAGAAGGACTTCTACCTGTACTACTTCTTGCTTCAGTATCCTGGTCGCAGTATGGTGTTTGCCAACAGCATTGACTGCATCAAAAGGCTGAACTCTCTACTGGTCATTCTGGACTTAAATCCATTACCTCTTCATGCTAACATGCACCAGAAACAGCGCCTCAAAAACCTTGAGCAGTTTGCTGAGAGAGAGAGGTTAGTCACCACTATGCAGCTGGTAGTTATTTGTTTAGGTCTGACCTTCATCACTTCAGAGCAATACGGTCTATAGATTCCATCCCAGCAGAATCCTCTTCCTTAACCCATTTCTTTTTCATGATTACCATTGATAGATCCGTCCTTCTGACATCTGACGTGGCAGCAAGAGGACTGGATATCCCCAATGTTCAACATGTAATTCACTACCAGGTATAATAGATTTTGTCTCATCATTTATTTGTTTCATAATTTATACACGCACACAAACAGGGTGTATGCTGTAAGGACACCAGCATTGTATCTGTGCTCACTGAAACTCATATGAAGTCATATCTTGATTATAAAGTGTAACTTCACCCCAGCTGTGTCCGAGAGGGGGACCCCCATTAACGTTAACATTACACAAGTACACAAGATTGTGAATTTCCCCAATATTAAAACTAGCATACACTTAGTTTACAGCTCATAAAAACATGGTATGGGGCAGTTACTCTTTGATACTAAATATAAATGTATTTTAAAGACTTATGTAGCTAATGTTTTCCTGTGTGCCAGGTACCAAGGACATCTGAGACATATGTCCACCGTAGTGGCAGAACAGCGAGAGCCACCAAAGAGGGGCTCAGCTTGCTCCTAATAGGCCCTGATGACATGATAAACTTTAAGAAGATCTACAGGACGCTTGGGAAGGATGAGCAACTTCCCATGTTCCCCATCCAGACCAGATGCATGGCAGCCATCAAGGTGTGATTCGCTGACGTTGGGTACCGTAGTGTCTGCTGAGGTCTGACTTTTCCCCCCTCTGCCTCTAATTGCACTACACGTACCTGCCCTTGCAGGAGCGGGTGAACTTGGCCAGGCAGATCGAGAAGATAGAGTATCACAACAACAAGGAGAAGCATCACAACTCCTGGTTCAGACAAGCAGCGGAGGCCCTAGAGGTCGACTTGGATGACGACATTCTGATCGGTTAGCTTAATCAGTAACATTAATTTATGTCTTTGTTTAGATATAAACATTTTTCAACTGATTTGAATTGAACACTTTTTTTTTCTCTTCAGGTCGAGGAAGAGATGAGGACGATGACAGAGAACAGCAGAAGATGGTTAAGGGGATGAAAATGCATTTGAAGCACTTGCTCTCTCTGCCAGTGTTCAAGAATGATATCAAAACCAAGTACCCCACCCAAATGGGAAAGCTCTCCCTGCCCCAGATGCCCCTAGCAGGAGAAACTGCCTTAGCCAGCGTCTCCATACAGAAAAAGAAACAAAAACCGAAAAGAAAACGGGCACAGCAGTGACATTTTGAAATGAGAATGTCCATTTAAAAAAGGAGTCGTGTAATTTAGATTTTTACATAAAGGAATTTTAAATCCAAACAAGCTTCATAGCGTCTTCCTTTTAGCAACAGTGTGCAAAATTGATATTCTAACACTTGAAAGGCACTTCTTGATAACCTATTCTTTATTCCACTACAGATATATAGTTGTCCTTGTTGTGGATCATCTCTGTAGGGTCATTGGCTGGGACAGGGGTAGAGGATGTCATAGTGAGATGTGTGGTAGAGGAGGTGCACAGAGGGCTCAGCCCCCTCTGGAATGATGTGGTGAACCAGCTGCTCCTCACTTTCCATGGAAACTATGTGAACGCCAACGTCTAGGGCCTGCAACAGAGCCAGTATGTCTATGTGATCGCACTCCACCGCCATGGTCTCCACTTCCTAAGGAGGGGGGGGGGGGGGAGATTACATTTGGGTAATTTATCTCACGCTTTTAATCCAAAGATATTTTCAATCAATACAATTATTAAAAGGAGCATTTATGGGTATTTTCCTCAAGGATGCTTACAGCAGGGTTGCACACTATTGACTAAATGTGATGCGATATTTATCATGGAAACTGCAATATCTAATTTCAATATTTTTAAATGTGTAAAAACGTTGTGGGCAAATGCATCAAAATAAATTCATAATATTAAAACAAGATTTCTTAAGTCTTGCACGTTTATTTCAACATATTGGACTGGACAACAATAATTCCAAGATACCAAGGAAGGAAGCATTATTTATGGACAGCAATGTTTCCTCTTTGATCTCCATTGAGTTGTCTTTCTAAGCCTCACATCTTACTTTTGTCTAAATCAAACAGCCAACATATGCATCTTTTCACCTAAACATCTTTTCTGCAAAATAATATGATTTCGCTCAGTTATATTGCGATAACTACATCAATATATTGTGCACTACTACCTCAGGGACTCGAACCCACAACATGGGACACCCAGACCACCTTTTTAACATGGTTCCTTATTTATAACACTACAGGGTTGCTGCAACACTGCTACTAACCTGTTTACAGTAGACCTTCAGATCAGGGGCTTCCACAAAGTTACTGAAGAAGTCGGCATGGTTTTGGAGGTAAGCAGAGGTGAGCAACCTGAGATACTGCACCATACTATCGGAGGTGGTTTGCTCATTGAAAAGCCTGAACAAGGTCTTCTCCCGTTCACCGGTTTGGCATTGCTCCACAACATCTTTTAGCTATATATGTTTAAAAAGAAAGTAGACAACTTTATCAGGAGGTATCAATCTCTTTTACAGATCTAATAATTAGCAAATACCTTTATTTTTTATTTGATTGTTCTTTAAGACACATTCAAAAACAGCTGAAGTTAAATTGTGCTGGTATACTGAATTGCTAATTATTATTAGTTTCCTTGATAAAGTACATTGAACCAATTTCACTGATTTACCGTGTTGAGGTGGTCTTTGAAGGAGCTCTCATCAAAGACTGCAGATGAAAAATCTTTCCAGCTCCTATTTAAGGTGTCTTTGAACCTGAAATGGAAACCAATAAGGAAGAACCAGTCATGACAAAGGATAACTAATGTACTGTCAGACATTTTGGAAACTAACCTCTGCAAATCCAAAGCATTTTGTAGAATCGATTCCAGGTGAGCAAAGCAGAATGCTCTATAGAAGCAATTCCCATCCCCTCTGACTTTTCTCAGAGAGCAAAACTGGCTGCTTAAATCCTACAAACGACAACAACTTGTTATTGTTATGCATGTGATAGACGTAAAGGGATTTCTAGATGTAGTACGTAGTGCACATCCATCCTTTATAGCCTACATTATGTTTGACACCGGGTATTCTGTCAGGAAACATCGATGAAATGTCCTCTTGCGGTGAAATAAGCGCAGCTCGATCCATTTGTTTAAAAAACAACAACTGGGGGATTTGCGAAACCAAACATGCCATTCGTTATTTAAAAACCGATACGACATACGGTACCGGATTTAGATAATTCAGTCTATTCATAATAAGCTTTTCTGAGCATTCTTTTATCCAGAGGAAGGCTAAAACCTAGCCAACATACTAATTATTATTAGTTATTGCAGCGTACCAACAAACCAGGTTGAAACACTAGTAATGGATCCGTAAACACTAGATGTTTTCCGGGTCCTTCAGTTAAAGGGACCGTACATTTATCATACGTCACATTGAATGGTTTATTGGTTACACAGAATTGATTACACAATTGAGCTAACATGATTGCAACAATAGACGCTGACAAAACAATACAATACAATTATACCAAATACATATATATCATTTTATATTTATATTATACACGGCAAATGATGTATACGTTATTATACATTTATTCGCATATTCGTTTTATTCTGCATATCTAGAATAATCAAATGTATCTTTAAAACATTTACAAAGTTAATTTTATATTAGTTGTATTATTTGTTATTGTTAAAAGCATGCAAAAAAAAAAAAAGAAATCAACTAGTTCCACTCTTCTCACTTATTTTACTTGCACTTGTAAGCATGGTTTTATTATTAATGTGTTTCGGTGATCCTCCTGGCTTGGCTGCTAACTCTGCACCACTTGTCACTACAGACCCATACTCCATCAGTTTAATTGCTTTCTTCTCTGTGTCTGTCTTGTCCAGAATGTACTCCTGGAATGATACAATCACAATGAAGGGGTGTGTCAGCTTCAGTTATGTAGAATATAAAATATATGCACCTTGCCATTTATTTTATTATATATATTTTTTAAATATCTGAAACAAAAATGTTTTATTTTATGTATGCCTACTGCCTAATCTATATTGGTAAAAGTAAAAAAAAAAAAGGAAAACTGCATACAATACATTTAGGAGGCAGCAATAGCATAAAACCGTAACTGTGCTTTCTTTAAAGTGTATTTTGTTGTGAACAAAGTTTTCCAAAATTGAAGTTATGTAAAAGTTTTTTATTTTTTATTTTATTGAAGCAAAACGTAAAAGAAAACACTTTAATTCTTCAATACTGAAGCATTGTAGCATAGTACCATAAACACTATACAGTACAGGTATTACCTTTACCATGTCCATCATTGTCAGCATGTCAATGTGCTCTAGAGATCCATAAGACTGCAAATGGCATTGCTGCCCGAGGTTCTTTATGGCAATAAGCAAGCTCCCAACTTCTTCCATCTAAAATGATAGCAATGAATATATGAACATATTACCATGAGTACATTACCCAAAGCTTTTCCCAAAGCCGTCCACCACAATACCAAACCTGCTCTCTAAAGTGATCTTGGTGTGTCATCAAGTTCATCTCCTTCTGCTTGTTCTGCTCTTTGAGTTTGTCACGCTGGCCCTGGAGCTCAGATAGTTCCTTGTTGTTCATCTGTCAGATAGTGATCCCATGTCAATATTCATTCCATCTACCTACAAGAGATGTGGAGCTTCAGTGTATACGTCAGCGTGTGTCTAACCAGCTGGTTAGTGTCGTGCTCCTGCTTCTGGAGTTGCAGTTGCCTTTGGCCCTGTTCAAGCTCCTGTGTGAGCTGGAGCACACGTAGCAGCAGGTCCTGGCGCGTGACGGACAGTGTCTCGTGGCGGCGAATTATGGCCATGACCAAGGAGTCTGACCTATAATCAAGGTAATCTGATGGGATGGTGTAATCATTTATTACCGTTCTTAACCTATGTATGAAACATTATCATTTAGAATATTATTCATCTTACTTTGAGGGAAATAGTCTAATATTTTCATCAAATAGTCTTCGTAGATTTTGTATTTTGCCACTCTGGCCGTTAACTCCTGCTGTCTGAAAATAAAAAAAATGCAAACACTTTCAATCATTGGGTTTCAAACTTCAGGCAAGACCCCCATGAAAGTAGTGAAAGAGGGCAGTTGCAAACTAGCAGATGCATAGAATAAAAATATTACTGAAAAATATGGATATCTAAAACTAGATATAAATAGTTAAAATAGTAAGACCTTCTCAACTGACCTACTCCTCCCCTTACTTACTTACAAAATAATCTAGCAACCCTTTGGGTGGTCCCGACCCAATCTCTCTTGGTTTTAATGTTACCATGGGCCACCACTAGCAATCTTCATTTGAAGGCTGTAAGTTCCCAAGTGTCACCTGACTTGAAGATTGTGCAGCTGTGCCTGTAAGTCTTCTATCTCCTGCTGCTTCAGTATCTTCTGCTGCCTCGCAGCTTGGTACTTCTTCATTGCCCGCCGTCGCTTCACTTCACTGTCTCCTACAAACTTCTCAAATTCTTTGGCTTTTTCTCTAGTCTGTATGGAAATACATGATTTAAGGGTGTGGTGTTTGCAATTGACCTTTCCCAAGCCCCGCCCCTTTCACTTCACCTACCTAGTTACTGTAACTAGGTAGGACAAAACGCCATAGAAGCTGAAGGAAGGTTCCATCAGATTAAAAAAATGCTCAACTGTTATTGGAGGACATGCAAAAAGGGGCGGGGCTTGGGAGAGGTAAATTGCCCTTGATCTAGCCCATTATCTAGAATTACAATAATGTCATGTTCAATACCTATAGTCTTACAAATCAATGCAGGTGACTGCTGTTGCTACTTACAACAAATAATCTACTGTATGTCAACTTCAGATATCAACCTATCTGCTGATGTAGCCTACTACTGATTTGGATAACAGCTAAATATGTACAATGTGAAAAAAATCAATGACATTACCACTGTATAATTGACTGGAATGTTGTGACATGCATATCAACTGTAAGTATGTCTGTGCTCTTGTGGCAGTGTGGATGTCATCTGCTTCAATAACTATTATTCTGTGTGGACTCTAATTGTTACTCACCTCTTGTTGTTTAAGTTCCAGTTCAGCCCTGTTTTGAGCTAGGTTATGCATCTGTCTTTTAAACTCTTGCTGTTTCAGGGCTAGCTCTCTATCCACCTTATCCATTTCAACGTGCCTTTTTAAGACTAGGGTTTTTTGCAAGGTGTGCACTCCAGTCTCTGTGACTCTGCTCGGAGCCTGCAATATAATATTTGATCAAATAAGGCTAAATTATCACCAGACAGCCAATAGGCCTGTTGTTCTTTTCCTTTAATAGACATAAGCCTATAGACATAGATAAGTATATTATCTTACCTCTGTTATAACAGGAATGTAATTGACATTGTCCTCGTGTCTGTTGAGGAAGAAAATGTTAATTAGTTTTTGTTTATTGTCAGTAGGATAACTGAGTGATTGCTACCGTATAGAAATAGGATATAGTCTTTCAACTGCATTCTATGTGTACATTGAAAACTAGACATAGGCCTTCTAAATTCCATGCAAATCACAAATTGCGTCACATAATATAGTGTTCCATACGGACCTACCTGGTTTGTTCTAACTGCGTTACAAATACATTTCTCACTCTATTTTCCACTGACAGTTTTAAACGAGGATCGTCTTTCTCTAGGAAATAATAGGAATTCGCCATGGTTTTCTTGTTGCTTGCTACTTTTGTTCCCAAAGTGTCCTGGAGAGCAGCGTGTTATTTGTAAAGTCGGAAATTAGAACTGGAACTGCGCCGTGCAAGTTGATTCGTGTATTTTTCCGGTTGTTTTCATGGATTTGTGTTACTGTTGCCTGGAAGCCAGAAGCGATACAGCGGGGAATGGACTGGGATTGCCTCTTCGTTGTCATAGTGACTGCTAGGGGGCGTTGTAGGACTACTTCATTGGCATGAGCAGCACACATAATATTACCCCCCCACACACACACACACACACACACACATTCCCATCCTAAACTCCAGAACACTATGCGAATAGTCAGTTAGTTTACATGTGTATAAGTCATACAATGTGTCATTGTTTAGTAAATTGGCAACAACCTTTCAGTTACTGTATCAAATTGTATTGGCTATGTTTTCCCAGATTGTACTTTATGTAAAAATATATATTGGTGGAAATGGTCTAAAACAAAATGTACATATGCCTTCATTGCATACATATATATATATATATTATATATAAAGTTATTCTCTCTAAGATTTCTAGCGTGTTTATTCTGGAGCTACATCAGAGGGTTTAACAATTATGATGGGACTTTTATTGCCATTTCTGTGGAAATAGAAGAATAGCATCTAACATATTGTCAGATAGTTCCTATTGTCAGATAGTTCATATAGGGCCTTTTACCTCTCAGGTTACAGGAAGTATTGTTTGTAAACATTTCCAAAGAACCATGTCTATATAAAAACAAAGTAGTCTAGACCTTTTTTATCTGATTGTTTTGAAGCAGGCTTATCCAGTTACATGACTTTATTTGTTACATCTAACCAAAATGAATACTGTACTTACTTGTCATAAGAATACAACACATAATCATCAAGATTTGAGAACATTAAAGGTCTACACTGGCTGTTGTGAGTGAAGATGGAAGACAGGTGAGCATCTATATCATATGTAAATATCAAATCAGTGTTTCAAATATTATCTTCTGTAATTTAATCCTACTGTTCCAGGTTACTAAAGGGCCGTTGAACTCTAAATCAAGTGTATAGTATGTAATAACTCACAGACATAGTGTGTGTGTGTGTGTGTGTGTGTGTGTGTGTGCAAGTGTGTGTGCTAGTCTTTTCGTAGCCGCAGAAGTCCCAAACAAAACATTCCCTTAAAAGGTATCTACAATCACTGCCAGATCTGCTGCTGTGTTCTTGTAGAGCACTAGTTTATTGTGCATTCAAAACTGCTTGTATCCCATACATGATCAGATTCATTATGTATGTTAATGTTTTTCCTATTTTGTCCTTTTTTTTTTTTTTTTTACTCTTCAGCAATAAAGCTCAAATGTCTGAGCACTTATAATGTCTTTGTTTATTTACCTTTTGTCTTTCAGGTTCTTGTTTTTCAATAGGATCGGCCTCTTCCTTGGAAAATAAGAGGATTCAAAAACTGTAAATTCGCGTTGTTGGATGATCTGAGATGGAGCCTAATACTCTGATGCTCTCAGCCTACCACCCCATTAGATGTTACCACGGATTAAACACTTCTGGACGCAGATCACTAGCCTACATCCAGACCCTCACTTCTTCTGCCAGCAGAACTGTACAATTGCACAGGTAAGTTGTGTAACAATATTTAAGACAATGTTATTATGTTTAATTTTAGGAAGACACTTCCACTTAAACCAATTCAATAATATTTATATTATGCTAGTAAAAATATATCTAGAGAACAATCAATGTATTAAATGTCACTGCTCGAAAGAGACACAAGGTTTTATGAACATGTGTTAATATCATTTATATATATATTATGTGGCAATCAATCATTTCATTCGATTATTCTTTCAGTGCTTTTCTACATCTAATAGGCTATATGCCCACACCTAATATCCTGGTAATGATTTTAGGATAATCAATTTATAGCCTAGTAAAACATTGTGTAGTTTTTCCCAGTAGCCATTTATTTATTCAGATATTTATAATTCAGTACACTATCCTATATTAGCTATATATAAACTATAGCAGACAGAAAGAGCTAACATACATAAAAGTATGTTAGCTATATATACTGTATATAACATACTTTTATGTATGTTAGCTATTTCCTTTATTTAGATGTTGTCTATGTATGCTAATATAGCTAATGCAAATACATAAACAAGCTAGATTCCTTTATCTTCAATGCTATTTGTCTTATCTCTGAATGGTGTTGTCCCTTGATATAGGCTATATGGAGCCACCCCCGCCCACTTGGGTGATAAATATAGTCCCAAAATAATCTGAGAGAGCACAGCTGAGCCATGTGTTGTCCTTCACCCTACTTTAAATGCTCCAGCACTACTGCCGTACAGGGGAAATATTAGCTATACGCGGACAATGACGAAATTTAGTTATTCTGAATACCTGTCTCAATTTCGCAACGCCGGGATCAAACTCGATCCTGCATTGTCGAAAGGCGAAAGGAGAGGATGCCCTGACAGGCGCCGAGGGAGTATAACGTCAGAGTGTACGGAGTGAGTCTTTTCGTTGCTTTTGATTTCAGATTAGAGCTGGGAGAGGCATTTCCCTCTGAATCGCGAGTCGTGTTTCTCTGTCAGATTATTCGGGTGGGGCTAATGTAATTTGTCGACTCGTGTAGCTAATACACTCACTGACAGCCAGGTGGTTAGACTATATATTTTCAATGCGTATACGGTAGATAGCCTAATGTTTTATTACATTAATACATTTCAAATATTTAATTCAAATATTAAATTGCTACTGTTACTATTGTTTTCAGGGCAGTTGACCCAGCAATCTTTGCCATAAGAAGCGGGGATGTAAAGGCCCTAGCTGATCTTGCGCTGTCGGCTCCACTCTGCCTATTGACAGAGAACAAAGATGGGTGGATACCTTTACATGAGGCTGCCTATTGTGGACAGGCTGAATGCATCAAGACACTGCTGACGGGTAAACGCAGAGAACATTACTGAACAGCTTTCAAATGTAGCTTAAAGCATTGCTTTTCTTTTGCCTGCAACATATAGACTAGTGGTGTGAGGGAGTCTATAATGCTGTACATAATGTTTAAAGATGGAGTTCCACTCTGGTTAGCTACTAATGGCCTGTACATGATGTTCTACTCCAGCTCATCCAGGGGTAGTTGACAAGCGTACCCTACAGGAACAGACAGCTTTGCTCCTTGCTGTGTCTTTTGAGCACCTGTCATGCGTGCGCTGCCTTCTGGATGCCGGTGCAGACCCTGACATCAGCAGTAAAAACAAAGAAACCCCTTTATATAAAGGTGAACACTTTGTGTATGTGTGTGTGTGTGTGTGTGTGTGTGTGTGTGTGAGAGAAAGAGATTTAAAGACACCAGCAAATGCTCCTATACGTCAATGTGAGAGTGTGTGTGTGTGTGTGCATGCGCGTGCATGTGTGTGTGTGTGTGTGTGTGTGTGTGTGAGAAAGAGATTTAAAGACACCAGCAAATGCTCCTATACGTCAATGTGAGAGTGTGTGTGTGTGGGAGTGTGTGCGTGTGCGTGCGCGTGCGTGTGTGTGTGTGTGTGTGTGTGTGTGCGCGCGTTCTGCAGCTTGTGAGCAGGAGAATGTAGAGCTGGTGAGCCTCATCCTTTCCTACGGTGCCAGTGTGAACCAGCGGTGTGTCAAGGGTTGGACAGCGCTTCACGAGGCCGTGTCTAGAGACAACACAGAGATCTGCGATATGCTGGTCAGGGGCTGGGCCAGCATTAATCCCCCGAACACATACACCATCCCGCCTCTCACTGTGGCAGCGCAGCACGGACGAATCAAAGCTCTGCGTTACCTCATTGAAAAAGGTAGGTCTGGTTTATTTCCATAATATAAAATGATATGTTATTATGATAAAGGTACAATATATCAATAAATATGAAGATATTATAAAGGTACATTTAGGGTTGATTGTGTTATAGCACCACAAAGCAAATTCGCCAAATTTCTTCCCATAGCTCACTGTTTAGGTTCTGTGCATATGGCCAAAGGGGACACAGTATATAAGCTTTACGGAAGGAGAGTATTAGCAGGTCACTCATATTCTCAAACCCAAAGGACAATATTTATGTACATGGGGATTACCAGGCACAAATGGAACAGTGCCACTTTTACTGTAATGTGGCCATGGCCCAATGTGAGTGCATGTTGTTGTCCAGGGGCTGATGTCAACATGCAGATGTGTGACGGAGGCACAGCACTGTATGAGGCTAGTAAGAATGGACACAAGGACATAGTGGCCGTGTTGCTGGCGAAGAATGCAGATGCAAACAAACCCACAAACCTGGGACTACTACCTCTGCATGTTGCTGCCCAGAATGGACACCACGAGTAAGTTAACACCCTCTCTAGTATGAAAATATAAACATTTAGTACACTTAGTACTGAATAATAAGCGGTTAAAACTGAGTGCATGGTTATTAGTAATAGTAATAACCAGAGTTGGGCAAGAAACATAAATCTCGTTCTTGTAACGCAGTATTAGTTACTTGGATTATAATTGTAATATTATTTATGTTTTGGAAATAGTAATTAGTTACATTACTAGTTACTGGAAAACGTATTAATATTACAGTAAATCGTTACTAGTAACTAGTCACTGCCAAACGCCAGTAATAGCGTTACATTATTATTTGCAGCAGTGTTTCCCGACCATGGTCCTGGGTGTGGACCCACTGTCCTGCATGTTTTACACACACCTGATTCAAATGAATAGATTGTTATCCATCTCTGCAGAAGCATGCTAACAACCAATTCTTTAGAATCAGGTGTGTTGGAGCAGGAAGACATCTAAAACATGCAGGACAGTGGGTTCCTAGGATCAGGGTTGGGAAACAACTGATTGACAGTATAGCTAAGAATAGAACATTCTGTGTTGATGAATATACAAGTATTCATAATGTGTGCTATTTCCGAGTGATAACATCAGTCGTCTGATGCTATGCACGTCTCCAGAGCTGTGTCTCTGCTGGTGCCGGTGACAAGTCGCGCCAGGCTACGCCAGAGCCCCCTCAGCCCCCTGCACCTGGCGGCGGCGCATAACAGACGCGCGGCGGCAGCCATTCTGCTCCAGACAGGCGCAGACGTCAACGCCGCGGCGGCCCCCGACCACGCCCTCCTGTACGCCGACCGGCGCTCCACCGCGCTATGCTTTGCCGTTGCCTGCGGCAGCACAGAGACGGCAGAGCTGCTAGTGAAAGCTGGTGCCAAGCTGAGCCTGGACCCAGTCAGCCCTTTGTTAATGGCCGTGAGAAAGAACTGTGCGAGGACCGTCTCGCTGCTCTTGGAGAAGGGGGCCGACGTGAATGTGGCCATACCAGCCTTTCCCACCACCTTCCCTGGTGCCATTGCTCTGTGCATGGATAATCTACCTCTCCTAAAGTGTCTTTTGGACAATGGATGTGATGCGCTAGCCTGTTTTGGTTGCACATATGGCAGGTGCTCTCACCCTGCCCTAAGAAGACCCCGCATAAGCACTGGTAGTGAATACATTCCATATAGTGATGGCATACCTCTTCTAGCCTGCACAGAGACATCAGCAACATTGATACAGGTGCACAACGGCATGTATTGTATTCTATATAAATATGAACTACAGATTATTTGAGTGTGTCATGTTTATATTCTCTTCGTCCTAAATCTAATCAAAGTGTTGAAATTTGTTTGTGTTTTTCTTGTATTTTGTATGTGTGTATCCTTGCAAATGCACCTTATGTTGGGAAATCTCCAATGTCCATAATATGTGTCTCTGCAATGGCAATAACAGATTCTCTTAATATATCTTATCTGATGCCATCCCTAGTTCTGTGAATGGATTTCGACTGCGCCTGTTTCTGAGGTGGCTGGACCAATTCTGGATCTGCTGCTGGACTACGTTGGCCAGGTTCAGCCATGTGCCAGGCTAACCGAGCTGCTTGACAGCCGTGAAGACTGGCTCGCTGTGAAGAGGATGTCATGTAAGTGGTGAATTAAACTTGCATGCAGTTATTTGTCAATGCACAGTTAATTAAATGTTCCCGCCTCTACAGAGACATATAACATCGCTTCTTGTGTCTTCAGTGTCACCGCGCCCTCTGATTCACCTCTGCAGACTGAGAATCTGTGCTCAGATGGGGAGGGACAGATTGAATTCTGTCAGAAGATTGCCTCTGCCAGACAGGCTAATTAAATACCTGAGTCACAACTACCTGATCCTGTGAACTGCACAGACTGAATATAACGATGACCTTTATCATTGAACATGAATGGGGATTGAGCAAATTCATATGTGTGGGGGTTTGTTGTTTGTAAACAAAATGCTTTATGTTTTATGTCACACTAAGCTGTTTGTTAGTAGCCATGATCACCAGATATGCATGCGTACAGGTGCCCGAGCATCTATAATTTATTATAAAGCCATAAAGAGTTGTGCAGGGATGTTGAAACACTTTTTATTTTAAAATAAATGTCATTATTTCACATGTCAATGTTCTATTGTAGCTGACTTAGTAAACTATACAAACATTTTTGAGCATATGCTTGTGTTTATATCCTCACATGCTCAATAAGATGGCCATAAGTCATTCAGAAATGGGCTCCATGGGCCTACAGGTGCAATTGCGTCTTATTCAATTGAACAACAACCATGCAGACTTTGTATTGAGCATTCTAATAAGTGCTCAAGACATCAGCTTCCTTAAACACTGGTAATATAAAGAGACAACGGAGACCTAACCTTCTATTTACATAGTCTACACGTGACTTTATTACCGTATCGCCCCCTACAGGTAGGCAATCTACAGTACAACTTCTAAACTGCGCTGATATAGGCTACATACATTAAAAGAAGCCAAAAACACTGAAAATAGATGAGGGAACTGTGGGCTTAGTCGGTATGGGCTTCACCACGACGTGCGTGTGTATTTTCTGTCCATAGTGATTCCTCGATATCTCTGTTTCAGTCCCTGTTGATTTGCCCCATAGACCCAGGGGCAAATGAGGGACAACAATATGACTCTGCAACACCTGGTGTCCGTTGTACTGAAAAGGACAACAACCGCATACACTTACGAGGTGAGAGGTCATATCCAGTTTGAAAGGCTCCTTTTCTAAAGAGCTGTGTGTAACTGAGACAGAGAAGTTGGCTTTTGGATCATCGTAAAAACGCTTCTTTTTGTCATTTTCACCGACCTCAAATTTACTTTTTCTCAACCCCAAAGGAGGATGGTCTCGCTGTGTTTGGGTCAATTTGGGTTCTTCCCAAAATGATGCCGGTAGCTGACGTTTCCTCATTGGCACCTGTTCGTGGCTGTCCGCAGTGATCCTGGCGTTTTCCACATTGTTCGCGTCGGAATCGACATGTTCATTGAGTTTAGTTCCTTGAGGAGTTATCCCGACCGTTTTACCATATTCAGAAGACCTATGCACGTGGCATCTTGGATATCGCGAGTATTTTTGAGAAAAACGCTTGAGTTGTTTCTGCAGGTATTTTCTGTGATCCACAGATCTTCTGCAAGGAGCAGACTTGTCCAGAGCCGCTTTTATATCGCTGGATGCCAAATTGACAAAGTTCAGCAAGGTTTTTACCTCACTGTCTGCATTTGCCATATTGCCAATTATTATTGATTCAATTAATCCAGAGTAGGCTCTAGCCTATATCATGGTAATCCACCAAGGAGACCTTATAGGGAAATAGAAAAAAAACAATTACAAAGTTGCAAATTAATTCGTCAGTTATTTACAATTAAACTGTAATCGTTTATTTTTTATTTTCAATTTGCATAAACAATACGCACCACTGCTGCATGGATCCAGCCTCAGCCACATCCAGTCTGACCACTCTCTTCAGGCTGCAGTTTGAACACTTTTTTTAACAAGTTGAATGAATATAAACTCCTTGTAGTTATGGTGCTTCCCTTGAACCAATCAGCGACCCCAGACCCCTCACAATGCACCCCAATCAGCCTTCAAGCGCCCCGGTATCAAATTCTTCACCAGTGCAAATTGTTGTCATGGAGATCCGCCTATACGAGCCGCTAAGGGGATGCGATATTTCTTTATTTTATTTCTATTATTGTGTGCGCTCGACCAAACATCACTCAAAACTAGAAATGTGACTGTTAAGATGCCAGTGTGTATAGCCTATATTTAATCAAATACAGAAGGATACACTATTATACCTTAGGCATATTAAAGTTTAAATGGCTGATTGGCTGCCGCAGCACCCTCCTCAACTGTGATGTCAGATAGGATTTGGTGAGGAGGGGGAATCTAAAGAGTGCATAACCATGGAAAGGGGCTTGAACGCTCAAGAATCTTGTCTTTCTGTTTGCCCCCTCAATCGACCGACACAAAAGATGAATTACTCATTCAAACCTCGCGGGACAAAGGGGAAGGAGCTGGATAGCACTCCTGCATTTGTAGTCAAACATTTAGAGACTTAAATCGAGTCGTCATGAAGGAGAAAGAGTCAGACAAAGCCCATAGAATTGCCATCAGCAAACATTTTCCTGTGTCATATTATGGGGTATCCATGGCTCCCTCTGGCCCGTGGACAATGGCACAAGTTTGCACACTCGAATACTGTCACCCTGCCAACGGCAACAAGAGCCCAAAACAGGACAATCCCTAGAGAAAGCATAGGCTCCGCGGGGAAGGTTGCAATAGAAGAGGCAAGGGGACTTGTGAAATGCTAATTGAGCTCCATCCCCTTATTGAAAGAAAAAAAGACTACCTATCGTTCCATTGAACCACGTCCTCTTAGCATCAGTGTGGAATGAGATGTGAGGAAACTGGTCCGGTAAGTTGCCTATAGCGCAAATTGCACCCGCCAATGCACACATGGCATGGCAGGTCCCATCGGCCATTTATGATACCACTTATGGGTTAATCATCTAGTGTTAAGTGGCCTGGCAACTGCCAGACACGTCATTATAGGCAACTTGATTGATTGTTGTCTTTTGGTAAACGATATAAGCCTGTGTGCTACAACCAGACTTAAGGGGGTGCATCACTCATGCTATGGAGGGCCCTATTGCCCTCCTCTCCTCTCCGTCACCTCTCTGTTGAGCTCAAAAGACAAATTAACAATGGTGCACCCCTCTCCTGATCAGTCAGCCTGCTCGTGCTTTTGAAGTGGGAGAGAATAAGACTGTTGAAACAGACAGCGGGACCATAAACTCCATGAAGGACATTTGCTATAAATGCAGATTAAAGATCAAGAAAAAACAAAAACACTGCAGAATAGACACAAAAACACAAATCTTATTAAACGTATAGCGTTTATGTAATTGTACCACAGTACATAGGCTTATGTTAAATATCTATTTATAATTACTTTATAGGGTTGCCTATATTGGCAATATTCTACTGCAGTAATGAGAAATACACGGAGATGTTATCAATTATTCAAAATATTGTAATTTAGCCTGCAATTTGATTCATATAACATTTTGAGAATGAAAATGTAATGGTAGTAGAACATTTAGTAGAACATAACGTTAAAAATAGGTTAACTCTACACCGACGATATCTAATGCAGACATTATATTACGGACGTGACATCTCAGTGGCGTTACAACAATCCTCACCACTAGATGGCAATCTATTTCCGCGGTAAAAAAAGAAATAGCAGGCCTGTATACATTGTGGCATTACTGATAAATGCCCAGTTACATACATTTTAGGGAGTTTTCACTGAAAAGAAATGACTATATTATATGATAACTGTTATTTTGCATATTTGCATGTGCACGCAGGCTAAAGTTATAGGACTGGGTTACCAATATTATAATTTTCAATATGAAAAAGAATGTAATTGAAAGGATGTACTGAGACAATCCAAGTTGAGTTTAAAAGACCTATCGTGCGCTGTGACAGGTAGGCTGCTTGTTGAATGAGATAAGGCAGCAGGAAGGATCCTGGGATGCAATGCTTTTATCTTTTTCAGACAATCAATACTGGGATAGACTGGTGGACAGAATGGAAACGCTGAACCACATATACGCCAACTGGAGACATGCACTTCTCAGACTCTCTAAAGGTATTGCCGCAAATCAAAACAGCTAGCGTATTTTCAGCAGTACGGCCATCCGTAAATCTCTTACATGGACTAGACTACTGCTGGTAGACCAATTTGTTTTATCAGAAGAGCATTTTTACAACCAAGTGATAGATTATGTGCTTACATGCAAGAAAAAAGGCCTGACGGCTGTACTGATAGATGGACCAATCCTGAGCCAAGACTAATTTGATAATGGGCCCAGGTGCAGCTTTTGTTAAAGAAGTACATTTTAAAAGATAGGTTCTGAAGATTGAATCACTAATGAAATATGCCTTTACTTTCTTATTTCATCTTCCAAAGGGCAATTTAGACCTCTGGCTAAACTCACATAAAATCTTGATAATTAATGCAAGCTTGTAAATGTAGTAATGCGTGTCTGAATAAGATATGACAACACTTTGAAATGATATATAACCTGGATCGCAGGTTACTGTTGTGCTCAGGGACACCATTTTATAAACAGAAGACTCTGCTTCTAAAGAATATTTTGACAAGTATAAATGTATGTACAGGAGGTGAGCTGTTTCAGTTGCACAAGAATCCATATCATCCCAGATGTTTGTTATTTTTAGTTTTTCATTTCTGTCAAATAGCCATTGTTTCCCTATGTAGAATAGCCTGAAATAGAATTAACCTGTCACATTCAGTTTGATGTGCATTATAGTGCATGTTTGGCCTACAGCAAATCAGCAGCTCTCACTGTGAGCTGAACAAATTAAGAATTTGGACCTGTTTATCTTAAGTGATCCAACTTATATAATATATTTGGTGTATGGTATTTGTGCTTTATGAAAAAAAAACTATAGTATGTATGGGTTGTGAGGGCTGAGGCCTGTTTGAATGATGAAACTGTCACACATGGTTCTGGCCTGTAGGGTACTTTCATAACTGCCTCTAATAGTGAAGAGCAACAACAACATTATGCAAATTATGTTATAGTGTCTGTGTTTTGGCTCTTATCTTGTCATAGCAACTTGTAATGTATCTATACATTATCTTAAAACAAATTCATGTTGAAAGAATGAGTCATCTTTAAATAATCAATAGGTTTGGTCTTTTATTTTTTCAGTGATGGAAAGTCATTTGTTAATGTGTAAATGCAGGAATACATAGCCTGTGCTAGTAGTATATAGCCTATAGGCACAGGCACAGCCTATAGTTACATATAGCCTATAGGCTACAATACACCCTATATATGTTTATAGAAATGTTCTCAGTAGAGTTTTGGACCCCAATTCGTTGGTGCTACAATAATAGCATCAAAATGCACAATCTCTGTTTAGATAGGTGGGCGTTCTCCTAAGACCAATGTATCTCTCTCTCTCTCTCTCTCTCTCTCTCTCTCTCTCTCTCTCTCTCTCTCTCTCTCTCTCAATCTCTCTCACTCGCTGTTTTCCCCCTTCGCCGGTGTATACTTGACTTTAATTCGGTCTATCAAGCGTCACCCTCACAGTCTCGCCTCATGCATTGTTAGGTAGGCTACTTTTAGTCGTTGCCTTCACAAACACCGTTCACCAGATGAGAGCGTCTTTTCTAGCGCATTGATTGATATCCTCCTGTTATTTTTTGGACTTTGGAAACATTTTGCGATCTGGGAGAGCACGCTGTCAAGATGAGCTGATGTGAGCGCTTCGTCAAGTGCGAGCTGCACTTCTTTCTACTCGATGTACGATAGTACACCCGCTGGGGGATGCATCAGTTTAACCCTCGGTTGTGCCCTCCGGACTCTCTACATTTAGCCTAGATAAGTTGGACAGACGTGTGATGGGTCCGAATTCATCGTAAGGAATTCTATCGCATAATATTTCGGATGATCTTTTTCTTCATTCTCTTCAACTTCGATGGCTTGGGAAGACCATTTGCGCTCATGCAGCCAAAGAGGGATGGAATGTATGGGCCAATTTACCGCCCTCACATTGCACGGAGTAGCGGCAACCCAGGTGGCGTGAATCAGGTCGCTTTTTGAGTACCAGTAAAAACTACTTTAGAGATATGAAGAATCACGATTTGCATATATTTTCACTGTGTTGCTTTTCCTATGCTACCGACAACGGAATTTCAAGAGGAAAATGATTGGGGCATAAACTATTTCTGGAAACGCCAGCTGTCACAGATATCGCCGCTGAATTGGATAGGGTGGATGGTTATTTCCAAAACACTCCAATCCTATGTATACTGCATTAATTTGTTGGAAACGCTGCCTAGTGTCTTCGAGAACAGCGCAGGAGGAATGCTGGTCCAAGATCTAATGTCATTTACTTTAAGTTTTTGGCCTTTTTTCTTCTGCCATTTCCTTCTCTCATTGTTTTTACTCTCATGCCAGGTAAGGATTGTGTTTACGAGCGCCACTTGGTGTTTTACGCATGAGATGTTAGCTGCTGTACACTCGTGTAATGTGAGTTTCATTACGTAGCCTATACTCCTTCTTACCACATTGTCAGGTTTTTGATCTCACGATCAGGTAAACTTTATAAAATATTCACCCATGGATCTTCATAATTCACAATTTGAGACGTTAATGTGATTACCTTGTTATAAAAGAAATAGCCCGCATAATAACAACATGCATCTCTCTCTCTCTCGCAGTAGTAAGCAGCAAGCATATGTTCAGGGATGAGTATTCTCACCTCTGCCCCCTCACCCCACCCCTCAGCCGCTGCTGCCCACAGACATTGGAGTAATAGCTATTGTTCACACTCACGCAGTGTTTGCCAGGGTTCATGTGTAATGTGATCTACTCCAGACCACCCACACACACACACTGTGGACCTTGGCGGTGGAGGGGGGGAGGGGGCAGTTCCTGGCTGCCCACTCTTCTGGTGGGTGGTTTCTCACACGGAGAGGGCCGTGAGCACGTCCACAGTCCACAGTGGAGGTGGGATGTATCCACTGGGAAAGAGGGAGGGAGGACTCTATTCTGCTTACGAGGAGGTTCCTGTTGGTAGAATCCTCTGCACTCACGATGGGCAGCACTCTGCACCAGCATCTCTCCCAGCATGCTTTGGAGGAGAGCTGTTTGAATATTCTGACCTCTCTCTCGCTCTCTCTCTCTCTCTCTCCAACCTCCCCTCCCCCACTGTAAGGGTGAGCTCCAGAGGTCATGCCCACAGCCTGTGACGGACAATGTGGGTGACCAATGCCAGCTGGTGTGCCACTGTAGAAGGTACCCCCCTCTGCCCCCGCCACCGCCTCCACCTCCTCCCCCGCGGCTCCTGGGGGCCACAGGTAAGGGCTTGGCTGGCAGCACTCCCCAACACCCGGGGTTGGGGTCCTCAGTGTCCACTGTCTGACTATTGTTTACGTTTTATCACGTTTACTTCTAATAGCACGACAAACCACACGCTCCTCTGTATGTGCGTGTGTGTGTGTGTGTGTGCTTGTGCGTGCATGTGTGTGTGTGTGCGTGCATGCGTGCGTATGTGTGTGTCCATGTGTGTGATAGAGCCAGCAGGGTGTTGAAAGTTGAACGTAGGACTCATATTCGCCAGGCTTGACTTCGCGGAGTACCCAGCTGCCTGTGCAACCCACTGCCTGCTGGGCTGCCTGGCTCAGTGGCTCAGCGGTGGGGGCTTTCCCCCAGAGGAAGCCTGGGTAAAACACAGATGAGTTAATTAAATTAGCTTTAGGTTGATGCAGATAAAGAGGCTAATGAACTAGCCCAGTGGATCCAGCTTCATTTTGAAGTTGAGCTGGCGGCAATAACTGTGTGTGCGCGTTTGCGTATGTGTGTGTGTGTGTGTGTGTGCGCGTGTGCGTGTGTGTGTATATTGTGCCTGTAGCACTGATTCCCACCACTCAATTTTTTTTAAAACACGTCCTGAGACGGAGTACCTCCTGACAGATTGGTCTAATCTAGTTAATCTGTCTGCGTGTGATTGGCATGTGCTCATGAGCACCTTAATGAGCTTCTCTTTAATCACGCTTCTCTGAAATACGGGACAGCCATTGCTGATGATGCAGCCAATTCGACTTATGGCCTTCGCCATGGCTCTGTGTAATCGCTCAGCCACGGCTGTTAATATGAGGACCAGCAGAGGACTAGTTAATCATCGAAGTCTCAGCCGAGTGCAGAGTCTCAATCAATCAGCTTCAGTGACACCCCACCCCAACCCCCCACCCCTCCCACCCCCCGACCCACCGACACACACACACACACACACACACACACATACCCATCTGCTCAGTGTGCACAGTAACATCGCCTTCCCCTCAGAGTCAACATGTTATCCACCTATGAATTGGGAGATACAGTGTGGACCTTTGTGCGATTGTTGTCAAGGTCGCTGCGCAAATACTGCCAAGACCATCTGACTGCACTCGGCGGGGGCTTTAAATCACTGATTTAGATAAAGGCCTGCTGATGTCTGTTTCCTGTTTGGCCGCTCTGGCGCTCCAGCAAAGCACTTCATGTTTTTAAACAGCAAGCCGGTTGGTATTTGTTGTTGGTTTGCTCCAGAATGGTCACAGAGGGCGGTTACAACATGAATAATTGGAGGGATATTTTTGTGTTTCCCTATCTAAACTATAGAGACACATAATTATTGTAATCATTCCACACTTTAATGCTAGCTAGCATATTGTAGTACCAGCTAATGTTTCAGAACTGTTATTTTGCTAAATTTGCAATGAATATGCATAATGGCGAGTATGAAAACCAGGACAATAACAAGAAGAAATTGAAGAAATATGCACATTTTCAGTACTGTAAGTAAAAAATGGCACATGAAGCCCTCTCAAAGATAGTGAACATTATCACAATGAATTAGAATTCAACAGCCGTTGACAAAAAGCAGGATTAAAGATAAAACAACGATTTACGATTCATTGTGACTCATGACTTTGGGGAGAGCCTTGCATGATCGTTTGCAAGTAAATCTGCCATGTAAATTATAGAATATAGTATTTTGTTGGCATGAGGTGAAGCCTTCCTTTCATTAGCGCCATAATGTCTCTGCAAATGCAGCAGCAATTCATCAGCGATGGATGGGTGGACAGTCAGTATAGATGGATAGATAGCGAAAGAGCGCGAGAGAGATGCGCAAGAGCCAACGAGGAGACAGAACGTTCTCCGCTAAGGGCACGGCAAGTTGCTGATGCACATAGTATTATACAAGGCCTCTAGTAAGTGGTCTTACACAGATCTAATGTGGAAAGAGCTGGAGGTTCCTGCAAGTGTAATCTGTAGACATGGAGTGCTGGTGTAACAAAAAGGGATGACTGGACCTTAAATGATTCATGGCGTCAGCTTGAATATCTCTGAACGTTGAACCTAAGACCAGAAGAACAACCAAAGAGGGTGCTGTGCTCCCCTGTATTCAAAGAGCAGGGCTATAAATCATGTCTACGCTACGTTGTTTAGCCCTATAACATTACAGCCAATCAATACATCGTCTTTGGAGCACTGGCCCACTGCTTTTAAACTACACAAATGATAAGAAGTCCCATCTTGCCATTATTAAGAATGTGTTGACTTGGCTGCCCTGTTTAGGAACTGGTAAGGAACTAATGTAAATTCATCTAAATTAGCAGAATTGATTCTGAAAATGGAACACCTCTGTCTAATGCAGGGGTGGGCAATTATTATAATGTCAGAGAACTTTGCGGGCCACAATACTTTTTTAACCAACATGCTAAAACATTTTAAAATAAAACACAAAACAGGTAACTTTGTTAACTTGCATATTTATGCATATATAGGCTATTCCTATGCAACAGCATTTTCATAATCTAACATAAAAATAAAGTAACATTCTACAGAGCTAATCAAGTAATGTTATGTTGTTATTATTTGTTAAATGTTTGAGGTACCAGGCGGGCCGGGTAGAATGTCTCAAAGGGCCAAACCCGAACCCCTGGCCTGACTTTACCCAGGTCTGGTCTAATGGAACACCTCTGTATCTCTCTCTCCCTCTCTCTCCCTCTCGCTCCCCTCGCTCTCTCTCTCCTCCCTCCCTCTCTCTCCCTCTCGCCCCCTCTCTCCCCATTTCTCTCTCTCTGTCTCTCTGTCTCTCTCTCACTTTCTCTCCTTCTCTCTCCCTCTCTCTCTCCCCTCTCTCTCTCTCTCTCTCTCTCTCTCTCAGTGATAGAGACCGTTGAGCCCGTCACAAGGCCCTGGTGGATGGAGATTATAGTTCTTGGAACAGTGGGATGTGCATCGGTGGTGTTCCTCCTCTCAGCCATAATCATCTGCTACAAGGCCATCAAAAGGTCAGATGTACACTACGGCTATCCTGTTTCCATGCATGCACCTACCTGTCTGCTTCTGATTATATAGCCCTCTTACTATATTAACCCTGTTTTTATTTATTTTTTATTATATATGTCTACCTCATAATGTGTTCACATAGTGTCAAGTAGCACGTGTGTGTGTGCAGGGACGTCTGGTCTTACTGTAGATATGTATAAAAAAAAAATGTATATCTTTTTTGATACATTATTTTATTTTTGCAAGGTTTTAGCAGATGATTATATCCTGTGACCTACAGTGAGTTCAGCTACACGTAGATGGTCAGTGATTGTAAGCTAATTCACTTTTTTCACTGAGCCTCTATTCACAGTCCACTAACTGCATATTCTACAGTGTGTGCGTACGTTGCTTTCATAGACTTATTAACAGATAGACACAGGGAGGAAAATGGCGGCTCGATCTTACAAAGAATTTGCTCATTGTCACAGTGAAGCACGAGATTCTAATTAAGAGTATTGCCATATCGTTAAAGTGGCTGTTTTGCCACATGCTCAGTACAAATAGGAGAGTGCGTTGCAACCTGCGACACTGGAGCTCCCGACCTCAAGCCTCGTGCATGTGCAGCGTAGTACAACATAAAATAACAGGATTTGTTGGTATTGTTTTGGACTGGACTGTTATAATTGTAGGCATGTTTTGTTTAATATTTTGCATTTACATTAAAAGTAGGATTGATGTGCAATACGCTGCTTATTGCTCTGGCACGAGAAATGTACTTGCAGCAGCCGGCCCGCGCATAGGACTATTTCGCATGATTATTACGTCACGACACTTAATCATCCAAACTGGCTTTATTGACATTGTTAGAAAACATATATACATGAGCACAAAGAGAATATTCTGAAACGCCATATGAGCCAAGTGTGGCACCTGAACGTTTTCAGGTGCGGAGCATTAAAACCGATAACACATTTTATACGAATGGGGTGTGTATTACAGTTGGTTCTTCTGGCTGCAGAACCACCCGTCTCCACATGTCAGTGGTGCTTTAAGGCTGGGCAAGTCGGAGACTGAACTCACATGCCAATCAATCTTTAGATGTCTATTCTCCCAGCGCTGCATTCGGAAATCAACACACACATGCCTCTGCTGTTGCGTTCATATGTTGGATAGCCTCCTTCCAAAAGCGCACATTAAAGGGATTAGTTGTGTATGACAATCTAAGAAGGTTATATACGAGATGAACAATGCCCCCAGGGGACCACTATTTCTCCTGCTTCCATGTACCTGTCAGTGCAACAGAAGGTTACAGCAACACTGCCATAAAACATGCTGGTCTGGGGGTTAGATAATGGAATGAGTTGGAAAGGTTACGGAGGAAGTGAGTCAGCCCGTTAACACACTCCTGTTTTATTTCACAACCATCCGACAATTACATTAGCTGCTCTTTTTCTCTCTGTGTCATTTTAGCAGAGTTGTCCCAACCTACTTACTGTAGAATGGTAGAGCTGGGCATGGACAGGACTCCAAGAGATGGCCGTCGTCACGGTGCTGAACCGTTTCTCTCCCATTAGACTTGGTTTATTGGCAAATTATTAGAGATTTATTAAAGGCTGCGTGGGGCTTTAGCCTGCAGCACTGCTGAGACCCAATGTTCCTGTCTGACATTTAGCCACACATGGCAGGCATTTAACACGCATACACACACACACACACACACACACACACACATATGCACGCACACACACACACTGTTGTAATGGCATTGCACAGTGAAACAATCGGGGGCTTTGTTGTGTTGTGCACACACACAACTTCATACACTTGGCAAGTACATGCATATATGCACGCAGAAAAACACATATACACACTGGCAGGCACGTGCATACATGCACACAGACATACACACACACGGGCATGCGCACACACACACACCTATATACACACATACATCATCTTAGCATATTTACGCACCGGCATCAACACTGACTGTCACAAACCCTGCTAAAAATAGCCACAGATTTATCTACAGATATTCATGACATATTGCTATTTACGAAACTACTACACACACAGACTGTACACCAGAAGCAGGTTTGCCAGGTGTTTTTGGATGATTTCTGTTTTTCTTCCTGCTTCAAACAACAAATAGGCAAAAGCAGCCAGTGGAGGTAATAGGTGTTTGGCTCGGGAATTCATTATGGCAAATCTCCAGCCCTTTCGCAGCCAAGGGGCTCCTTTAATTATTTTTTATTTTGAATGCTGCAGCAGAGAAAATGTGTTGTGTTGCAATACGGGGTGCTGTAGCCCCCAAACCCAAGTCATTATTTATGAATTAATTTGCGTTTGTCATTCAGTCGCAGGCCACATCTTTCATACATGTGATAGGGTCATGTCTTGAAGCTGGACCGCTGCAGACTTTATGCCATGGAGGGGTGGAGAGTGGGTCCATACAGACTGGTCACAGGTTCACCCAGACATTCATTCATTAGTCCCCAGCCAATAGGAAAACAGTCTATGGGGAGGGAATAGAGAAATCATTCCTTTCGAGATTTGTCACGGATGCTCCAATAATCATTCACGCCTCGTGTGCTGCTCCGAGAGCACGGCACAGATCTGAAGGACAGATACGTGTCTAGCAAAGCAGGCAAAGGCAGTTATTTGGTCTTGGTCAATAACTGAGATGGGGTCTGTGAGCACAGCATACAGAGACAGTTATATATAGCCACGGCCAGGCCCTCAGTGTCCAGGGCTTTCCCAATGAAAAGTCTTGCTGGCCAAGGGCCAAAGTCTCAGTGTCACAGACGCCAATGCAGCCAGCTATCAATGCAGCTTCCATTTTGTTATTGTTTTTCTATAGTCTCTTGTCTGCCACGCATCTGTCAGAACACATAGGGAAGAGGAGGTTTGGAAAAACACAATTTCCACTTCCATTGAGTGGCGTGAGCACCAGGAAAGCTGGTATACAGGAGCGAGGACTCGCTGTGTCTCAGTGTTGCTGTGCCATTCAAATCAAAAGGCTCGATGCTGCAGTTCAAGGCTGCCAGCCATCCAGCAAACCAAAGCAAATTGAAGTGAGCACAGCGGACTAATGAAGCCAGATGCCTTAGCAAATCACTGACTCCTCTTGTCTGAAGAAGGACGAGGTGTCACTGTCGATCCTCTCCACAGACAGCACGACGCAATAGTTAAATACAACACAAAACGAGGCGATTTTCCCAATTTGTTGTTTCATTACTGTACAAAAGGCTGTAGAGAGATAACAACATGTACAGTCTGTGCGCCATATCATGCCGCCGCCCCTATCCAGATGGCTGAAGTAATTGTAAACACACCCGACACATGTCCCGATATCTCAACGCGACGCGCTTCCCAAAAAATGCAAGCGGGGAACGTGTGCCGTGATTGCACACAGCTCGGACATGAAATATTCATCCAGCCTGTGAAGTCTTGCGTAGCCGCCTCCCGCGTGTCAACAGCGCGGGATGCATTATTGAAGGGTCGGACTGAGGTCGGCCAGGGGACCACGGTGGTCTAATGCGCTGCTGACCTGCGACTCAAGTGACACGGAGCGCTTAAGCCCAGCTCAGCGCATATGGAACACCATATCAGCACTAACGAAATCACCCGGGACCAGGCAGATTAAACACAGCGACACACACACACACACACACACACACACACACACACACACACACACACACACACACACACACACACACACAAGACAGGAAGTTGCGCAACGTGGAATGCATATCGACCGATCCACTCCTACTTAGGTTTCCCCTGCGAGGAGAGTTGCTGTAAACAAGGACGGGCTGTCCCGTAGACAAAACTCTGGTGTATCTCATTTCCATTCGCTGCCTCTATACAAACCCCATCGTCTTGCCCTGCGCATAATGACCAGTTTCTCGTTTGCCGAACGAGCATCATCGTCCTGGGTGTTCTATGCCTCGCGTATTGTTTACAACCTTGCCGCAGAGCCATTAACACCGACAAGGCTTGGGTGTCTTTCCAGCGTGTCATTTGCGTGACTAGGCCGTGGCACCTGTCAGTTGTCCTGAGGCACAGTCATTTATATTCATCTGGCGCAGTTTTAACTTGTCACTTGTCATACTTGATTAGAATGAATGCAGGCTGGAGGCGCAGACACAGTGAATGTCACGAGCAACACAGGACAGGAGTTACAAGAAATATAAAACCACAGAGAGCATCTCAGCCACTTAGAAATTCACATTTTGTTTTCATTTTAGAATCTTACTTGACTGTCATCCATGTCTAATATTATGCATGACATCATAGCTGTAGTGTGTAATTGTGTGTTTGTAATTGAATTTAATGTAATTGTGCACGTGTGTATGTATGCAGGCGTGCACGTATGCAGGCGTGTGCTTTGTCCATTGTAGGCATGGGGACGATATGAAAAATGTATATCACGATTATCCTGCCCAAAATAATTGTGGTAGATGATATTATCGCGATTATCTATGATATTATTATTAAACTCTTAAAATGGCATTAAAACATACTGGAATCACTTTATCTTAAATTTAGTTAAGAAACAATCGTATCATGACACACACATACTGTATCTTTTTTGTGTGATTCCTTTTGTTTTTAAACCAGTATTTCAACAAATACGAGTTATCTTTTCTATGTGGGGGACTCCATAGGCCAGCCGAGCTCGCTTCAGCCATGGTTGTGATTGACTGGAAAGATGCAGGCTTATTAATTAAATAATAAATTAGTAAATTGATACAATTGGACTGCACAAGTGAGCTACACAGCTTTTTCAAGTCACATGTGAAAATATTCATACTTATGTTAGGATATTCATGATCATCACAATAATTCACCACGATACGATTATCGTCAGATTGTTTTATTGCGATAATTGATAATATAATATAATATATCGTCCCAATCCCTAGTCCATTTGCCTCGTCCAGTCTTGTGTCTCGGAGTCACAATCAAGTAGTTCCTCTCAAATCCATGGCAACTGGATATAGCACTACGAGTTTTAAAAACACGAAAGTGTGTAAAAATACTGCTAAAGATGCACTAAGTGAATGTTGTACGTATGACATTAATTCACCCTGGCAGGATTCCGTCACTATACCGCAGAATTGAGGTGCATTTCTCCATACTGGACCTAAAAGTCAGGCCAGGGTGTTTCTGTAGAAAATGCACTGAGACAAACACTGTATACAAGCACACTGTATAGCCCCTCTGGTACCAGTGAAGACACTGTGCGATGTCGACTGTATATGACCGTGTTCAGATCTGCCTGCCAGTTACGTAAAGCTAGGCTGTGGAGAGCAGCTGAGCGGCTGGGTGCAGAAACCACAGTACACTGGACAAATATAATAGGAGCTGGAGCACTGAGGTGTGCACTGAATGATAGCGCTCTTCACCGACGAGCTGCAGCAGCAAGAGGCTCATGTGCTGCTGCGCTTGCCAGCCGTAGAAGGCACTCAAACAACAGTGAACCACTCTAGCCACTGTTGAGCATTATAGTCCACCTTTTTATGTTTCACATTACGTTTTCTCTTTGACGCAGCTTCACGTTGCCTTTTTTTTTTTTGTTTGACGCGGTTACCTTGCTACCGCGGTTACACGTTACCTTTTGTATTGACGTAGTTGCTAAGCGGCTTTGACATGCACAGGCAACTCTTTGTTGCTGCACACCAATCTAGCTAACTGCCCTATCTCCCTGTGTTGCCATGTACATTTTCCCGCCGTTTCCCCTGTCATAGGTCCAACAACAACAGCGACCTTTTGACATTGAGTTTATTAGAAAGGATGGCTGAAATGGGCGTGTCCAAATCACATCAACCCAAAGGTCACCAGTCTGCAGACCGGTGACGCTAACGTCACGCCGAATCACCGGCGCCAGTTTAATTGACCCTCGCTTTATTTGGAAGTGTGTGTTGATATGTGGACGTGTGCACGTGTGTGTTGACGTGTGGATGTGTGCGTTGACGTATGCACGTGTGTGTTGACGTGTTGACGTGTGCGCTGACGTGTGGACATGTGCGTTGACGTTTGGATGTGTGCATTGAGGTGTGGACGTGTGCGTTGAGGTGTGGACGTGTGCGTTGACGTGTGGACGTGTGCGCTGACGTGTGGATGTGTGCGTTGACGTGTGGACGTGTGCGTTGAGGTGTGGACGTGTGCGTTGACGTGTGCGCTGACGTGTGGATGTGTGCGTTGACGTGTGGACGTGTGCATTTACAGGAAACCACTACGAAAGGAGGAGAACGGCACGAGTCGCGGGGAATACGCCATGAGCATTCGCACCAAGAAGGTCGTGGGCACCAACAACACTGTGGTATAGACTGTCCCCTGGACCGACGACGCAGGACGTGACATCACCGCCATCATTTACCGCCTAGGCCCCTCCCCTTCCTTCCCCTTCCCCAACCCCAGTTCCAACCAGAAAGAAAGTATAAACAGGAGCGTTTCCAAAACGCCATGTGGCTTTTCCTATTATTCTCTCAGCCTGTCGCTTGGACTGATGACAGCTCTGGAACAGCCTGGACAAAGTTGGACAAAGTGAGAAACATCTGAGGGAAGGAGTGACCCCAGCCCCCCCTTCCCCATCAGATTCCCCCTTCCTCCCCACCAGCCCGCCCCAGTTCAGCCCTACGGTGTCAGAAGTGGCACAGCCGGGCTGAGTATTGCGCTTTTAGTGACAGCAAGTATTGCTGACAGGCTGGTTGGCTGCTGCCTTAGAGAGGGAGAGAGAGAGAGGGAGAGAGAGGGAGGGAGAGAGAGAGGAAGAGAGAGAAATATGGAGGGAGGGAGAGTGAGAGAGATGGAGGTAGGGAGAGAGGGAGGGAGAGAGAGGAAGAGAGACCAATATGGAGGGAGGGAGAGAGAGATGGGGGGGGGGGGGCCCGTGTGCCGGTCCACTGCAGACCCAGGCCTCTCACACTGTTGACATCTGCAGTGGAACAACAGACAATGCGGGAGTCCCACAGCTCGGGCAGACAGGGACAGCTCCTCACCTCCCATGAATATTGTGCATGCAGTTTCTCTGGAGAATGCAACCTTGTTTATTTGTTGTTTCCCTTATATTCCTCACACACCGTACGTCTGTGGTCTTTCTTATATTCCCCCCGGCATATACTAGTGTGAGGCATGGCTCTACGGTTGGCGCTGGCTCGGATATGTGGATCATTCACCTGACTATGCAATTTAAAGAATCCATACAGAAAAAAATACAATAGGAGTGGTGTCAGTGAGGGATGTTCCTGGTTTAAATCCAGCCTGGCATTGCCACTGAGAACTGTAATATAATGTATTAATCGATTCATCTATTTACTTACTTAACTACAACTGAATTTATTTTTTTACATAAAAGATGCGGTTTGTTATTCACATTTTAACTCATGAATTCATTTCTTGATAGGTATGTTTTTTTTGTTATTGTTATTGTTATTGTTGTTTTTTGTTGTGAATTATTCATAAATCATATCATTAATTTGTGATGCTCCAATGCGTTAAGCCCGCTGTCAGCTTGGTGAGACACTGATGCAGAAAACAGGCTTGCTCTACAAAGAGTTTTGCTATCAGTTGTTATGTCACTGGCGGTTTGATATGCCTTTCTCTGTTTCCCCAAGGCTTTAGCAGAAAAGTCACAGAGCTCCGTGGTGTGCATTGTTTACCAAACATTAATTCCACATCGCATCATAACCCAATTTTTCAGTGTATTTCCATATTTTGTTGATTTTTGTCTCGAGTGCAGAACCCCGAAAACGTAAACACGCTCTCCTGCGTCTTTTTGTCTTGGTATGTCCGCTGGTGGTGAAGCAAGAGGGATCTCTCGGGGTCAGGTGAGCAACGTTTGGACTTCACAACCACCTGCTTTTCCCATCTGTCAAGAATGGCTTATTTAGCCTATCGCTATAGAAACAGGGGACATGAGCCCGGGGGCTGACCTTGTGACTGGTGACAGAGAGGAGGCTTAGCCAATAGCCAGAGATCAGGTTGCACAGAGGGATACGTGTGACTCAGTGTTCTCAGGCCTCCTGCAGGTCCTCTTTGTAAAGACACCGCTGAGCTGGATTGGAGCATCACCCAGCACTACGCTGCTTCATGCTATTATATATGTGTGCGTGTGCATGTGCGTGCGTGAGTGCGTGCGTGTGGTTGTTTCTCTGTCCGGATGCCTGTAAATGTGCATGCAGATGAGTTTTTGTGTGTCCCGAGAGTTAGCTCCTACTCTGTGACTGTCTGCATAATATACACATATGCTAAAATGACTTTTTGGAAACACACTTGCATCAGAACATGCACAGGTATTAAGAGTGTACCATCCAATGTACCCATATGAGAGAAACGATGAATGCATGAATGTAAATATTGATATTTAAATCTGCCTTCTTGACTGTTAATTATACTGTATGTACAGCATAACAGGACATCTGTATATACATAGTAAAACAATTAAACAATGTGCTATCAATTACAAATATGTCAATGTCATGTTGATGGAGCAAGCCAGTCATTTATATATTGCAATCAATAGGCAGTGAAGAGTTTATGCATAATACCAAAGCTGAAATACAATTATATACAAAATATATAGTATACATATATGGCATCCAGTGACAGACAGACCTGCCCTTATATGGCCCATTCCCAGTCTGCACTGTGTTGGGCCACGGTGCGTGTGTCGTGGGCATAGCTGTACCAGCTAACTCACACACAGGGCATCTTTAATGAACTGCGGTCAGCAATTGTATGTCTCTGCAAGGGGCTTAATGAAGCAAAAGCAGCTTCGGGCCACCTCAGGGCTCTTTCTATGAAAATGCAAAAGATCACTTCTGTATTTGCAAGGTTGCTATGTATAGCTCGGTGTACACCACACTAAATATAACATGTTCACAAGCTATCTTGTTCAAAATCTGTGAAAGGAAACTATGGTAGCTTTGGTGGAACAATTTTCAGTACATTACGTCCACCACTAAAGGAGCTCCTTTGTAAGTTAAATTGTCCCTTGTCATCAATTTGTACATTATTAAACATTTGGTTAGCAATGTGAAACAAGAGAGTGGGACAGGCTACACCATTTATCGAGTGCCGTAGAGCACCAGAGAGCAATGTGAATGAATTATAATGTGAATGGGAGATGATACGGTACTTTCCCTTCACTGCCTTGGATGTGCCACTTGATGGTAATGCCAGTGGACATTCTGAGCAATTTAAAGCATTAATGCATTGTCCAGCCGAGGCTCTGTAATAAAAGCAATGTGACAGGCATGACAGAAGGGCCTGGAACTTCACTATCTCGGCAAGATTTAAGAGGCTGTTGCAATGGGTTCCTAGTATTTTAAATATGTGCGTGTGTGCGTGTGTGTTAATATGCTCGCATGCTCCTTTCAAAGCTGACCTTCACATTCTCTGGAGGACCCACTCACACTCTCTTTCTCAGGCTAAGAGGCCTTTCGTCGTTGTTAATTACCGTCTGTGTCTCCAGCTGTCCGCTCATCAGGTCAGAACCTCCATATGGTCCTCCAGCCAGCCAGGCAGGCAGCCAGGAAGGCAGGCAGGCAGGCAGGCAGGCAGGCAGCCAGGAAGGCAGCCAGGCAGGGGCGGTGAAAGTGGTGGATACCTGTGGGACACTGATTACATAAGCTGCTGCTAATGAGAGAGGTTCTTCAGGAAGGGCTGTGAGTTCAAACGATCACAACAGTGGCGGCGTCTCACAGATGCAGCCCAGGCGCTGTGGGACTTGATTACACACACACTCACACATAAACACATGGCTGCCCGACAGGAGAGGGGCTCTTTGATGAGCTATAAGACTAGAGGCTGATGAGAAGGGGCACTGCAAGCCTGATTCAGCCAGCTCGGGGGTCATCAGAGATGGTGTGTGTGTGTGTGTGTGTGTGTGTGTGTAATATCATTAGTCACATTGTGGCATAATAGACAGCAACAAGCTGGTGACTCATTTGACACTTGCTTTTAAGGCGGGGTCCTTTCACTAAATAAAAGCAGTGAAGTCTTTTTATATATATATA
>JAODUH010000015.1:2938918-2949512 GCA_027564835.1 Typhlichthys subterraneus | reverse complement strand
TATATATATATATATATATATATATATATATATAAAGCATTGATTTGCATATCTATATGCAAATCAAGCTCTCTCACATCTTGTCCGGAAAAGGTTCCTGCATGCGAAATACAATTACGCCACCTGATCTGGTTAATCGCAAAGCCTCGTAATGAAATGCTCGCAGCATTAAGCATAAAAATAAAGACGCATGTGCAACGGGCTTTGTAACCCGGCTGTCGTGTCATTTGTTATTTCCAGACATGAGCCTCGGCCTAATGTACTTATACCTCACAACAATGCTTAATCACAACAAACCGCATTAGGCCATCGGTAATCATGTTTGCTTGGTATATGCGCGGACCGATCTGCCAAACGAAGGGGATGCTCTCTCCTCTTGTGGTGGGGTGGAAGGGTGGGGGGGGGGGGGAGGAGGGGGTAAGAGGTGCAGCCGAGATAGTCTTGTTTACCTCCGATGTCTGGCTCCGCCTTATCGAGTTAGGACGCTACCGCTGCAGCTCTGATTGGACTCCTGATCGATCTGAGCTCTGATGGCGAGAGGCATTATGACTGACACGGCCCAACAGCCAACTCAGATGGAGTGTCCATTATACCTGGCTGCCATGTAATTTTTCATAAAAACAATGCAGGATCAGTTTTGGCTTCAGCAGTATCTACATCAGGGGCCTGGCTTCTATTGATCTGACACCTGCAAAATGGTAGCATTGACATTTCCCACAACAGTGATTACACTGTATTGAATTAGTATCTGATTATCCAAGCAAAACTTTTAAGTGGGCATGACTGGAATATTTTAAGGGCCTTATATAATTATAATTTCCAACATTCACATCCCATACAGACTTTTCTCCCTTGGAGCAGAACATTCGGTTGCACTTGGTGTAACCTGATTTGCTATCTGGTTGGAAGAGGGATGATAGGTCAGAGATGATTGGTTACAGTCCAGAAATGATGTCACACATGGGGCCTAAACATTTTTCAGAGAGGAAGTTTTCCAAAATTACACATCTAGACATATTTCAAAATTGTCCAGCCTATTATTTGTGTATCTTAAAAACAACACAATTGGAAATGATATGTGACCTTTAAGTGATCACTCAGGCTGTCCAAATATTTAGAAAATAAGTTTATTAAATAGTTTGCAGCCAAGTAACTTAAAGAGAATGAATATGAATATTATATGTTAAAGGGTCAGCATATATATATTCAACAAGCATTTGCTTTCAGACCCTTACTGTTACTAAGATACTGTAGGTCTAAAAATACTCGCCCAGGTATGGACTAACTGCTCAGGCCTATCGACAACAACATTAGGCACCAGGTTATTTTTTTTGTACAATCTCACTCAACCGTTTACGACCGGTGTCAATGGCAGCACAAAATGATTATGACCACGCTGTACATATCTAGGTGTTGAAAACTATTCAGTTTAAATGCCAGCCAAAGACAGTCAGGCTGTGTACAGTCCTTTCAGTGCAAGGACCAGCGGATGCAGATGGTGATCCTCCTGAGGAAGACCTGTTCTCAGGCGAGAAGCGATCACATGGGGTAGAACTGTGAGGCCGCCTCGGAGGACTGGATCTCCACCTGAGCCATCTTGAACTGCGTGCACTGCAGCCACTTGCGCAGGGCTATGGGCAGGGCCCCCGGAGCCTGTCCCTGCAGACACTGGTGGTTCACCCTGTTCTGGATGGCCTGAAGCCTCAGCTGCAGCCCCGCAGACAGATGCTGACCAGAACAACACACGTTCAGTTCAGTTTGGAGATATTATAAAGACATTATCTCTTTCTAAATGGACAAATATTCACTTATAACTATTGTTAACTTGTAACTGCACTTATTATTGGAATTCATCCTCCTGTTGCGTTGGCAGACGGTAGTCGGCAAACCGGTAGACGCTTTCTGGACGGCACGGCATAAAAGCCCAATGGAGTGGTAGTTGCTATGGCGATGTCGCATTGTTTACAAATAGTTTAATGCTAATATATTCAATGCAATTATTGGTAGCAACTGTTTTATGTATTTATTTTTGTATTGTATTCTAGTGTTGTCAGTGTTTTCTCCGTGTGTGAGGGACGTCACACACGGAGGGTCGTCCTGCTCTCGTCCGCTAACGTGATATCCGATCTGCCGTGTTCCATGTGGATGCAGCATAATCCCCAGAGCAGCTACATTCATAACACGAGAGACCCCTTGATTTGACAGTAAAGGTGTACAGGAGCACAGTGTTGGGAAATGTGCTGGTGCAGAGAGACAAGTGTTTATACTGGGAGGAGAGTTACGCGGCAACCCGGCCATGGACAAAGCTAAAGCTTCACCCAAAGTGATTTCTGCAATTACGGTGAAAGGGAAATGTAAAAGGTCTGCCAACAGACCAAAATGCATGACAGCCTATAATAAAGTGCATTTGCGTACTGCAACCAGTGTGGCTTTTGATTTGCCATGTTTCTCCTTGAATTGTTACATTTATATTACGATTATAATACTAATGTTTTACATTACACAATGTATTAAAAAAAAAAGCCTTACCTTAAGGTTGGACTGAATCATCGGTAGCCACATAGGAATAAGCTATTAGGGAGATGGAAACACCGATAAGGGTCTGTTCCCTGTTCTGAAGCCATAATTTCATATACTGTATATGCTCAGAAAATGGAGGAAAGGGTATCGTGCATCTAACCTTCACAAATATGGTTGAGTTGCACTCCTGCAGGGCTTCCATCAGGCTAATGACATGGAGACACACCATCTCCACCATCTGGATGCACAGATAGCTATCACTAAATTATCTTCAAAATTAGTTCTCCCGGTTATCAGTAGATACCGGGGACCATTTCCTCATTATCTATGAATCTGAATTAGTAATAAAACATTTGAAAAAAAGTGCACACTCTATGACAAAAGCCTATTCACATGCAGTACAATGTCCGTAGTTCAAGTTTTGCATTTGAATGCGGCAGATTCGCCGGTCGCTGCCCTTCCGCAACAAAACACACCCTGCTCACCGGGAGGGAGGGCGGGCGGGCGGGGGAACAGTCTGGGCTCTCACCACTTTGTTGTGGGCCATTAGCTGCAGGATGCTGGGCGTGACGCGGCTCCAGAACTCCAGGCCCGTGAGAATGGCGCCGGAGAAGAACTCGTTCTGGTTCTGGTTCTGCAGGGCCGGGGACGCCGCCGCCGCCGCTTGCTCACAGTAGATGGTCCACAGCTGGGCGAACATGAAGGCGTGGAAGAGGGAACACATGTGCAACACCGACGTCTGTGGAGAGGTCGGGGGGGGGGGCATGGCGGTCAGGGGGAGACCCAGGTGGCGTCAAGCTGGTACTGTGTGTGTGTGTGTGTGTGTGTGTGTGTGTGTGTGTGTGTGTGTGTGTGTGAGACGGACCTTGGACTGCTCCGGGAAGCCGATGAGGATGACGATGAGGTGGTCGGCGATGTGGGAGCCGGCGTCCAGGGGGATGGGCATGCAGGAGGGGGAGCCCTGGTGCAGGGCGTAGTGGGTGAGGGCGCCCAGCAGCAGCCAGGACAGCTGGCGGATGTGGGACACGCACTCGATGAACTCCTTGGGGCTGCGGAGAGAAACCGCATTATTGGTGATGTGCCTGGTTGTTAGCGTTCGCCACTTAACGGGCACCGCCTCCATTTGTGACCAGCGTTATCTGAAACAACGGAAAATTTCGTTTTGGTTTGAAATTACTGGGCTGGGCGAAAAATGCATTATGATTAAATGTAATTTCAGTCGATTTTGACAATTATTGATCATTTTGAATTGCTTATTCTTTATATATACCAAGATACTGTGTATAAAAAAGAACTTGACCAATTTGTTTTGAATTTAACACATTAATTTATCAATGTACTAATTATATTGTTAACATAGCAATGGTAAACCAATGAATAACTGGTTGTGACTGACAACATGGTATTTACTCCAAAGGGTGATGCTATGTTGATGAAATAAGTCTGTATTCCAGCTCACAATTTTCTCACTCCAAGCTCTGTGTGTTATTGTATCACATGGTGCAAATGAACCTGTTAAATGATGGGCTGTTTGCCAGGCACTCGTAGCACACTCTGATATCAAGGAATGTGATGTTGCTGTTTATGAGCCTGCTTGTGGCTTGTTTATGCAAACAAACTTTGCATATTGGTTTTATGTGCTTTCCTGGTGATTTGAATTCAATGCATTTAAGTGAAATTATCTAACATTCTTTCAAACATTCTGTCTATCATGGCACATATCGCTATCGTTCCATTTCCCATGTCTATTTTAAACTCCATTCTTTCCCTTGCAGGGGACAGTTATATTGGCTCACACTGCTCTCTACCCCTCCCCTACAATATGTGCATACTTCTGTTTCAAAAATAAACCGTGAGCTGAGGTGGAAATTTTTTTGTTCCAGATCGGGGAATGAATCCATTCGATCGATCAATTTTTCAAGCGTGTCCATATGTGCTTTGTGGCAACATTAAGAGTGGAACAAAACTGGCATTGTATACAATGTTTGAGTTGTACTATTAACTTTGAGCACCAGTCGAAACTATGCCGAGAGTATTCACACACCATTTTCTTCTTTTGATATGAAGGTCAAAATATAGTTAGTTGGAGCATCTACAGCGTTATCCCTCTTCATTTGGCGGACTGCGTTCCCCCTGCACATTAACCTCTCTAGAGTTTGATCTGAAACACGAGACCACCCCCTCTGGCAGTCTCAGTGCGTTTGTTTTGTTCCCAAAAAGAGTGTGATTTTTTATGTTCACATATTCCAAAACCAACTGGGAAAATGCTCCACGTTCAAATTCAACTTCTCCAAACTAGCCAGTTATGAAAGTGTCCAAGTCTGTCATTGCTGTTGTACATTAATTTGTTGAATGTTTAAGCAACATTTAGCAAAGAGCACATGGAATTGCTTAAATAAAAAGAGTGGCATTTGGGACCTTTAAAACATAACACAAAGCTACTGCTAGTTCGTACCCTTGTTGCATGGTGGAAGGTGGGTGATATAACCATGGGAGATAACGCACTACAGCTTTGTTGTCTCGGTGGTTGCCTTTGCTAATCTCCATTGCAGCTACTTGTGCCAAGCCTACTTTAAGGTTCCCTCCGAAGGTGTCCTCATGCAGTGGCTGACAGCAAGCCTTCATGTGGCTCTAGGTGAAGGCAAGGAGAATTAGGAGAAATACATGGCCATAAAGACAAGGTTAAAGGTTAAAGAGACCTATGTAAATGGTCAGTTGTGAAACGGCTATAATTGTGGGTGTAATGGTTTATTACACAATATCTAATTATGCTTTTCATAATACGTAATTAGACATCATTATGTACCATTCTACATTTTTCATGTTTAAAATGATAGGGTGCATAAAGGTGTAATACATAATGTATACCGTGGAAATTGAGCCGTACATCGTAAATAATGCATTGTCATTGAAATGACTCGTTATAATGGGATTACGAAAGATTTATAAATAATTTAGATTGTCTGTACTTACTTTCAGTTTGGTTAATGTATGCATATCTGCAATGAAGTCCAGCAGTTCACTTGTATATTGCCTCATGCATTCCATTGCGGCTGTCGTGCACTGTTAAAAAAAGAAAAAATAAATCCCAGTTTGTCTTCTATGAGCATTCACAGTGTGGGAGCATGTGTTTATTTCCTGCTGTTTTTACGAGAGTGATTTTACCAAGATGCCAACGTAGTAGTGCTTTAGCCTTACCCCCGGCAGCGTTGAGATCATGTGCTTTTGGATAATGGTGGACTCTGCCAGCCGCGTGCCAATGTCTGTGCAAACAAACTGAGAGCATCCAGAGTAAATACGATTCAGACATTCAGCAAAACTACAGACATTAACTGATATTTGTCGTTGTCTTTCTACTGTGGTTCTCAAACGCTTTTGACACGTGACTCCCAAAATGATAAGAAACACTGATCCCCACAATGTTGGGTACGTTTCACAAGCTCCCCTCAAAACCTCTGGCAAACCATTGTGGGTCCCCGAACCCCAGTTGAGGAACCACCGGTGTATAACAAAGGGGATTTACCTGGACTAGCAGTAGCAGGTTGGTGTCGGGTAGGGGAGACTTGAATTTAAGAGCCTGCAGAAGCTCCAGCACTACAATACGTGACATGTAGAACTTATCTCGCTCCTGGTCACAAGGAGACAAGAGGAGAGAGAAGAGGAGAATTCACTGATGCTGCAAGAAGACTCTTTCTCCACAATCACTCCATGCTATACTCGCTGCGAGCTAAGCACAAACTATGTAGAGGGGGTGGCACAGGCAGAGAGAGAGGGGGGGGGGGGAGGATGGATAGAGGGATGAGACAGAGAGGAAGGTTGGGAGAGGCAGAGGAGTAGATTTAGGCCAGGCCAGATCTCTCCTCCCAGAGTCCCATGCAGCTCAGACAAGGCTTTCAGGCAACATCCCTGCAGAGAGCCCCGCTCTCTTTGTTCATCCCTTCCACACAAAAAAGCACAGGCGCCTGTTTACAAAGCACACTGTCATCCACTGGCTCCCTGTGCCGTGTGCCTAGCACAGTGTTTACTTATGCTCGACGCACGCTCGCTCTCCCCGCTCTCAGCTAACGTTCCTTCTTTTCACGTTGTTTGCTAGCGGCCGCGTACCTGTACGGGCGCCGCCACGGTTAAAGGTTAGCGGCGCGCGTCCTCGTGTTTTCTAGCCGGAGGTACGCTCGTCACCATAGCGCCACCTGGTACCGTGACAACATGAGCATGACTTGACAAACTCCCACAAGTCGGTGGAGCCGTCGTCCGTGAGGCGCCTGCACGGCCCTTAAACACAACCCCGCCGGCCCCTCCTCTGGGGAAGTGTGGGTGGGGAGGCAATCGCTCAAAGTGACTCTGGGTTTTGAAAAGCGGATATTACGCGGTGAGGGATTAAAACGGGAGTGCGGAAAATCAATACCGCAGAAGACATAAAGCACGCGGCGTTGACAGTGGCGGAGGGAAGGCGAGCACCCATCTAGCACCGGCGACGGTGAGCAGACAGCCCTGGCTCCTGCTCTACCCTGAACACACAGACCTCTCTGAGCTCCAGCAGCACCGCCACACCTAATCATGTTAATCAATACTGGCTGATTGCCTACTTAATCATCGGTGACACGCAAGGCACATTTATTCCAGACCGGCTGGAGAGCCATGAAACTAGGAGCCTGGCCACAACACTGACTACACTGAGGCCACTGTGTGGATGTTAACTACTATGATTTCCCATGAGGGAGCTATTATGTGTTATTTACATAGCCAGGAAAATATATGCTACTGTATAAGGTGTGTATGTGTATCATATTACGTCGATAACGATGGTGATCTAAAGATAACACCATTCATACACAACATTCATGTACTGTCAAAAAAAACACAAAGACATAATAATAATAATAATAATAATAATAATAATAATGTAGTTAGGAGTACCTTGTTGAATGCTTTGTAACACAGGCCACACAGCTCTACCAGGTATGACAGACTGAACACACCATACTGGATGACGAAGCTCAACAGCTTGGAGAAGGGCTCTAGCAGGCTCTGAAGGTAGATATGGAGGAGATCAGCAAACAAAAGGACCAGCAATAATAATAATAATAATAATAATAATGTTATAAAACACAAGAAAACAAGTTGGGAAGACATCACATCTCCCTGGTAAAAAGTCTGCAGGGTTACCCGCGTGGCATTTGTGGTAGGGATCTTCAGCAAGCAAATGATTATCCTCAGGCTGGAATCCAATGGACACTGTACAGACACAGACAAACCACTGCACCATTATATAATGTTCAAGCAGGACTGCACTGTGCTTATCCACACTTGGTTCTCTAGACAGTTGATTGGAGTCGTTTGACCTGCAAAGTCAAATGCAGCCAAATCAAATCAACCACCGCTATGAGACTAGTGGCTGACCACAGTGGATGGAGAGCACTGATGCAATGTTTGTGGGGAGCCTGCCCTTATCCCATCCACCCCATCAAGCCAACGTCTACACAGCAGAACATCCACCTTTAGGGGCAACACCGAAGGTAGTTTGGTGAGGAAGGTCTGGAACTGGTTGCAGATGGTGGCCCACAGGTTGCTGGGAGAGTCCATGGGGAGAGCCTCCATAAAGGTGGCTATGTTGTCCAGGCAGTGCAGCATAGTGCCCCCTGCTGGCAGACTCTTCTTGTTGTTGAGACCCTGGAGGGCACACACAGGCATAGACCGTAGCGGGGTTATATAAGGAAGAAATGTGCAGGGAGTTTTCCATTGTGCAGATAGCTCACTAGTGATTAGATCATCCAAAACGATACGACTGGTAAGATTTACTAATGTTCACTACATAAGGATTATGATGCGATACTACAAGATGAAATACTATGAGAAACTATGTGAAGCAAAAAAGTGGAGTAAAGCTAGTTGTTTGTGCACCTACAGTATGATCGGTTATTTTAGTCATCATGATGCACACATACGGTGCAGGGCTATGGGGCTTTTGCTGTGACAAGAGCTCCTCCTGCTGATGAAACTACTGCAAATACAACAGAAATGGAAAAACTATGCCAATGAGCGCAGCACCTCCAGCAGCATGTTGAGGGCTGCAACAGAACTCAGCTCATTGAAGTCTATGAGCGAAGACGCTAGTGTTCTCAGGAAGCTTCCATCTAGAGAACACATACAGCAAGAGAGAGAGAGAGAGAGAGAGAGAGAGAGATGTTAGACAGAAACAATATGTACTAAAATCACCCTATGAACATACAATATTTGTGAACGTTTATTTTATTGTTGTGTTTATGTTTTATATGGGGATAAGAATTATGTTAAATATCATATTGCAGGGTCGTAAAGTTTACATTAGCCTACGGTAATTGTTACCAAATAGATAGATATTTTTGTTTTATTTGATTCATTCATTTATAGTTGTTTTTATCTCCCATCTGACACACAGATTAAAATGGAGGTCATGGCATGTCCAGTGGGGATATGCTGACCTTTGATGTTGCTCTGGAAGAGCTGGGGTAGGATGCCGTTGGGCGCCAGCTGGTGAAACATACAGCGGAGGAATTGCTTGGCCACGCCCGCTGCATTACCCGGGATGAGCATGCTGTGAAAACAATGCCATTAGTGTCTGCACTCGACCACGATGCAGTGTTGCCGGTGTGTAAATGACTTGGATGCATCATACCTCTCCGCGTGTCCGGGAATATTGGCGCTAGATGCCAACCTGAAATAATTTCAAGCATCAGATTAAAGTATCCATGTAGCTACAGGAGTGAGTCAGAACACTTCATTTAAAAAGGTGAAATATTTATGATTTTAGATCTGTTCATTTTGTGTTACTTGACCTTTGATATATGTCAGCTATTAGCAACTTTAAGCCACTAGCGCTGTGCAGGTAGCTAACTCACATCCTACCTAGCAACTTTAAGCCACTAGCACTGCATGGGTAGCTAACTCACATCCTACCTAGCAACTTAAAGCCACTAGTGCTGCGCAGGTAGCTAACTCACATCCTACCCACAGCTGCTTTAAGCCAACACTAGCCGTGGGTGTGTAGCCGTACCTGCCTACGGACTGCATGATGTCGAGAAGCATTGGAGCAGCCAGGTCAGGGCTGAGGTGGATGAACATGGAGAGGACCACCACAGCCAAACCCAGTGTCTCCTCGTCGTACTCCTCCAGGACCGCCCCGCAGTCGCGACACCTAGCATCCCCACGCAGAAACACAGTCCTTTAGTGACCCTTAGCATTGACTGTACTCATTGTGTTATAGCGCCCCCTGGGACCCAACATGTCTTCCCCGGCCGGCAATCATTTAAAAATGTCCGTGACTGTAGGGGGTGAATTAGAAATGAGTGCTGATCACTCAGCAGTTGTAGGAGTTGTATGAGGGGCGGACTATGCGAGTGTGCTCTGTTTGAGCTTCGAACAAAAACAACAGCTTTGTAAGGTTGGCTTTGGCCCACACACACAACTGAAGTAGTGTACTTTTTTAAGACTTGCTTCTAAGTGTCAGCCAGCTTGTTCACCTGTCACTCATAGTAGTGGGCTGCTCATCAATGAACTCCTCAGGGGCGGGAACAAACATGCTGACAGTACTTGGAGCAGAGAGGAGGCTGGTCTTTGTAGGGCCTATCGCAGGGGAACGGCACAGAAATAGCTATTATACAAATTAAGCCCTAGCCACAAAAAGAACGACCATGTCCTATTTATTTTCTCATTAGCCTTAATTGAAGTTTTTGACAGATGCTATGATTTTAGACTGGCTCACCTGTCTCCCAGGTGCTGATGTTATGCGGTGCGCTGGACTGGTGTTCCAGCTGTCTCTTCATCAACTGACTCATGGTCAGGGCTCCCAGAGAGCCTCTCTTCGCCTGGCGGTACTGAGCTAAAGGGCAGACGCGGAGAAAACCACTCGGGTTGAGTCTACATTCACACCACAGAGAGCTTTACAAGGTGACAAGCATGAGATGTTTACACTAAAAGTATGTGGTTTTTATTATGTTGGAAGGAGAGTGATACGAAAATGTATCTGAATTTCAAGCAGTGGCTTATTATTATTATTATTGAGAAAATGTGTTTTTTAAAATTGATTTTTTATATA
>JAODUH010000015.1:2919363-2932997 GCA_027564835.1 Typhlichthys subterraneus | reverse complement strand
GGTTGGCATCTTTAACACCAGCATCCAGACTGTTTGAGCCATGTAGAGGAGCTTGAATAGTCATTTATAAAGACGCAGCCCAAACAAACTTGTGGCTACTCGCGGCACAGATGAGCCCTTTAAATTCTAAAGTGATCATGTCTAAAAGAAGCGTTAACATTACAGTGTTCAGCTCTTCTTAACGTGTAAAGCAGAACCAGTTTGTGCTGCTGGACATTTCCCATCTTTCAACACCAGGTGTCAGTGTGGTTGCAGAAGGGCTCTGGCCAGTACAGCCTTGGATCATCACAGCTGCCTTCTTTGTCATGATTTTGCTAGATAAGAAAATGTCTGACCATCTGGTATAGTTCTATGGGTTAAACAAAGCTAATGATTACATGAATAGAGCACACGATTACATGATTATATAGCCTCTGTGAGCCTATAGCCCTTATTATAACATATGTTTTCACTGGGGGACTGCAGCAAATAGATTGGATCACTATTGTATGGTCTTTGCTACAAGGCTGGTCTAAAAGACTAGGTATTATTATTGTTATTATTATTATTATTATTATTATTATTATATAAAATCATATGATATATAGATATATTTAATCATATTATAAATATACAGTATATATAATATATAATAATAATAATAACAATAATGTATATTGTATTTATTTATTCATTATTATTATTACATATTATTTTATTGACTGTATATAGTTCTATGATTATAACATGTTTTCACAGGGGCACTGCAGCAAATGCAATGGCAGCACATCATGTAAAATGCTGGTCTATGCTACAAAAAGACCAGCCGAAGCATTGTGTTGATGCATATTGTTATGTTTATTCTGCCCTGTGTTCTCATATCAAAATATCCTGTCAGATAGATCAGGCAGAAGACTTCTGCCTCTGTCTCAAGGTCACGCTGCGCCTCTCTGCCAATCACAGGGTAGGAAGGACATTAATCCTGCTCTTCGCCACCTGTGTGAGCCTCATGGTAACCATGACAACACAATGAGTTATAGAGAAGATAATTCAACGTGTTTTCCTCTAATGTTTAATTGATGGAACCACAAACAATGAAATATATGCAGGCGTCACTGAAGCCACCAGCACAGTATATACAGTAAGATGAGAGCCCTGTGCCATCTGTGGCCTACAAGCTCCTGTGCCCCAATTACGGTGCCAATCCTTTCACATCATCTTCTCTATACCTTCCTATACAACCACACTGCCAACTGCTGTTAATTCCTGAAATGTTTGGACGTTTACTGTGTTTTCCTCCAATTTGACCACAACAGGCCGTAGATGCTGGCTATAGAAGAACTCCACTATGCGGAGCATCGAATATCAGACCTGGCCTCTGCTCTGTGTCCACGTGAGTGATTTCTCACCCGCTTCGAAGCGCATCTTCCAGTCCTTGCTGTTGAAGTGCGTGTCGATCAGGTTCCAGAAGATGTCTGCCCCGTGGGAGAGAGAGAGCGCATGGAGCAGCTGTGGCACGGCCAGCGAGGCCAGCTGACAAAACTCAGACTTCAACATGGACCACAGGCTAAAACACAAACATGCTAATTAGACACACACACACACACACACACAATATTTGTATTTCAACTTCACTTGGTTATGCTACTTTGGTGCCCCAATGATCCTAGGCTATTGACAAATGTATTGGGTATTGTCAAGTGTAAGTCACTTTAGATAAATGCTGGAAATGCCGTTCAAGTTTTCCAATGAAATAATGTTTTACCGACATACAGTAAAGCACATACACTCTTGACATCTGCAAAATGATTGCTGCTCAACCGACCGGACTGAGTGCATCACTGAAAGATATTGTCATCATAATCACAAAGGTCAGTTTTCACACCGTGGGATAAGCATCTTCTCCTGGATGTAGGCCAAGAACTGGGGGTGGTCTTTACGGGCGAGGTACAGGCACTCGCCATGGAGACACAAGATCTTAAGGCAGTTCAGCATGTTGAACAAAATGTCAGGCTCCTCAAATTTGGACATTTCCTGAAGAGGACACAAGACCATGATTACCGGTGAGAGTATTAGTGTAATATTACATGCATGCATATACAGCAATATACCAGTATAGATAGACTTTACCAGTCTATCTATACTACTCAGTTATTCCAAACCGGTACCTGCAGGACGGTATAAATAAGCTTCAAAGACACTGGTAGCTGCTGGTAGGAGAACTTCTTATCAGAGTTATTCTTCATTGCTGGAAGGAATAATGGTTTCACGTTAAAAAAGAGTTCCCAAAAGAATACTATATTAGATGTTCTTTGAAGTTGCTCTGTGCTGGGTATTTTTGTCTCATAACTCAATAATCAAACCGCTCGGAAATGAACGTTATTTGAGAGTGTAAAGTGTTTGGTTCACTTCGTAGTGTCTCCATGGTCGCTATAACCTAAATTGAATATGGCAGTAGTAGTTTAAAGGTAACATTGTTACACATGCCACCATTGATGTACTTTGCTCTGTTTATACACACGTGGATTATCGGGAGAGGGGTTGCTGGGGTTGTCTGTGTTTGCGGTGGTGGGATTGTCGCCCTCCTCCATCCCGTTCTCCGAGCCCAGGGAGAGGTCCAGCTGTGGCATGAGCAGAGTCTCCTCCAGGCAGTCAGTAGTTTCCTAGGAGACACATCAAAAAGCCTCCACTCTTTACCTTGGCAGCCACGAGCTTCGTAGCCATTTGCTAGCCAAGCACATTACATTGTGTTATAGCAAAGGAAGACCGACAGGCCCGCTGTTGGGACACGGGGGAAGGGTGTGCATGCATTTGTATTGGGTATTCTAACAATGTGTGCAATGATAGCGTCTCACCACAAGGCGGACTTCCTCCCGGGGGGTCAGGCGCTCCAGGAGCTCACAGCCCAGCTGGTAGCAGAGGATGCTGGACTGACACAGACTGCACTCCAGGGCCTTCTCGTCCTTCTGGCAGGTGTGTGAGCCCCCCCACGGGGCCTGGAAGACATTGTTGATGATCCCCACGATATCCTTCCCCAGGCTGCTGTCCAGGCCTAGCATCACCCCGTCGTCCTGGAGCTCCATCTGGGGGGGTGGCGAGAGGGGAACGCAGTTTAGGGAAAGCGGGACGTCGTGCAACGCTCTACATCCCGGATGTGAGTCATTTTGTCTCTAAATGAGAATGGAGAGCCATCGTTTGCGCACAATGAGCGACGCACACTGCTTATATGGAGCATTAGTGCAGTCCTTTACTAATAGTAAAGCTGTACAGTTCCCACTGAATGCAATATTCACTTTGGTCGCTGTGCGATGACGTAACTGAACTAAAACGTATATTATTTACACATAAACGTAGCCTTATCTTAATGTATGTGTTATTCCCATGTACTGTATTTGTGGTCAGCTCTCGTGGGTCGGTTCTACGAGGATTCAACCAGCATCACAGAACTGAGACACAACAGAACCCAGTGGAGGGTGAAACACAAATGGATTTGAGCATTGCTCAAGAGTTTCTTCAAGTGCTCATCTCTTTTTTTCCCTGCTTTCGCATGTGTCCGACACTGGGATGCGTGTGACACACTGGGATGCGTGTGACACACTGGGATGCATACTGGGATGCGTGTGTCACCCTGGGCGACGGCGTGCTGTCAGCCAGGCTACCTGCTTGAGGATGAGGTCAAACATGAGGATGAAGCAGCTCAGGTTCATGTCGTCCTCGTCACAGTCCAGGTCCAGGGTGCAGTGTCCGGCCGCGTGGCCCAGGTTCTTAAAGGGGCTGCAGTGCAGCGGGCTGCGGAAAGGGCTCCGGAAAGGGCTGGGGAACGGGCTCAGGGTGTTGTGTTGCCCGCGGCGACCTGGATCTGACACTACGCTCACCTGGAAACCCACAACACACACTGTGGACGTCTTTAAAATCACACATTTGTTTAAAAAAGATCAGATTTATCCTCAAATCTTATATAGTTCAGTGAAATTACATTACAATTAACAGAACTAAATTTAGACTTTGTCAGTTGCTATGGCAACAGAGATTCCTGTGAATAGGGCACAATTAGTCCAGCGACTATTTTCCCCCCACTGTGTGAATATACTGTATGTCCTAGCCTAACACTAGTAATGAGAATTAGCTTGTTCTGCTGGAGTCACTCTCACCCTGCGAGCCCCAATGTTGCTGGTCAGGTCCGAGACGCGTGCCTTCCTCTGATTGGCCAGCTCCTTCACAGAGTTCACCCCATCAGAGAACATTGCGATTAACAGCTGGAGGGGAACCACAATGTCCAGCTCTGACAGCACCTGGGCCCAACAAAAGGTAAACAAAAACACATATACACCACGGAACACATTGCCCAGCACATGGAAAGACACAAATCCTAAGAAATAAAGTAACCCTTTTTTATGAATAGGGAAAAGAGTACTGTATTTCACAGATACACTACACAATCCCGTATATTTGAACACACTAAAGAGATGGCTGCCACATCACTATCAATGCACTATCAACATTCAATGATAGTTAAAAGGATTAAATCCGCCTCCAGGGATTAATTATACCGTATTTATCATGTGATCATCTCGTTTGTAAATATCCTCTCTATTACTCCTTTTTTGCATTATTGTTTTATTGTTTTATGTATTAGCATTTTACCATTTTATCTTTTTTCTTTCTGTAAAGCAATTTGAGCTGCAACCTTCTATGAAAATTGCTACTGTATATAAATAAAGATTATTATTATTATTATTATTATTATTATTATTATTATTTGAATAGAAGTACTGTTATCTCAGTTATGACAGAAAAGCTGCAGGACAGCCTTGTGTATGGGGCAACAAGCTGTGCGTGCATATGGGATGAAGCATGAAACCCACTCTCTCCCTCTCACAGCCATCTCTGACCCAGATCCATATACAGCAGGGGTCCCCGGGCATGGCTCTCACACCCTGACAACCTGTTCACATCACAGCTGAACACACAGCGTCCACGAGGCTTCACGTGGAACACACAGGTGGGAGGCTTCACGAGCGCTTACGTGCAGCCAGAGCAGGGCCTGCTCTTGCACTGATGCTGGGTAGCCGGAGAACCTGCAGCTGATGAAGCCAAACATCTCCTCCATGGAGAAGGGCAGGGGACACAGCTCGATGTCGAACATCTTACTGCGGGGAGACAGGACAGTGCAGGCCTAGATTATAGCCGTGAAGATAAAGACTGAATGTAGAGCGAGTAAAGTATTCTACCTAAGGTCACCTTCTCTGTAAGAATAGCCTATTTTTTGGGTTTTGTGCGCATGCATTTAAACAAGAATACGTAGTGGGATCTGACCTGGTTTTCCAAACCTTTGGAACAGCCAACCTTAAGTCTACAGCATTGTGTTACAGTGCCTCCAGAAACGTATGTTTCTGCTCTAGCTCACTATTTATTTCTCAGAGTTGCTGGTCGCGTAACATTACAATATTTTTGTAATGCCTGTTTCAACCACAAGGGGAATTCCTGACACCAATCAAGGACTAATAGCAAAAAAAAAAAACAGTTTACTTCAAACTTATACATTGGATTATACTGTATGTGTAACAACACACTAATATAATGCATATTTTCATCAGGCATGTGTTACAGGTTTTATCACAGCAATGATTATCACCACGATGGAATGTCAGCATTACGTTACAGTGGAGATGGAAGTACCTAAGCACTTCACGGAACTCTTTGAGCTGGTGGTCTGGCACCTCGGTGCGAATGGCCTCCAGCCATTCAGGCATGAAGCACTCCCAGAGCGGCTGGCTGATGACGTTGTAGGGGATCAGACACAAGATCCTGTTCAAGCCCTCCTTCAGCTGGGTCACGGTGCTGCACAACTTGTCCCAGTATCCCCCCACCTGGGAATGAGCAAACAGGATTTAGATCCTGGGTTGCACCAAGGGGCTGATCAATCAAAGGCCAGGTAACATTAATTATATTAATCATGATATTAACATTTGACGCAATGAAGATTACTGTAACAATAGACAATGGAGCGCATTGATCAGCAAATTACTCTCTTACTTCTTTAACATCCTACGAAACAGAGGGGGAAATATTAAATGTGTTTGGACAAATAAGATGTTGACTCTGTATTTCTGCATGACTGCAATACTAGCCATCCCATCCATTTGAACCAGGTGTGTTGGAGCAGGGAGTCATCGACAACATGCAGGGCAGCGGCCCTCCAGGACCAGGGTTGGGGAACCATGGGTACAAACCCTCGGCTTGTCGGCCCTTATCAAGGTGCGGCCCCTGAGGTGTGTGTGTGTGTGGGGGGGCGGGGGGTGAGGGGACATAAACCAGCTGGGGGGGGGGGGTGCGTCCTCCTCACCCGGGCGAACTCCACAGGCTTGGGCAGCAGGCACATGACCATGACGTCGAAGCGCACGTCGCACACCGTCTTCAGCCACTTGGTGACAAACTGGGGCTTGAGCTTCTCCACCAGGCTGCCCACCTCGTCGTCCATCATGTACGCCGTGGAGTGAAACCACTGGAACACCATGCTGACCAGGCGCGCCAGGCTCTCCGTGGGCGTGTTCTCATTGGGCGTGCACAGGCTCACCTGCGGGCGGGGGGTGGGGGGCGCACGGGCCGGCCAATCAGGCGCAAGAGATAACAGTCGGTGAATAAGTCAGTGATAAGAGATAAGAGGCCTCTGTACACACACACACACACACACACACACACAGGCCCTGGTGGGCGGACATGTTTTCCCTGTTATAAAACGCACCAGGAACCAGATACCAAACTGGCTAAGCAGGCGCTGGTCGTGCTGGTCGTCCTCCTTGTTGTCAAAGTCGATGTTGTCCAGGGAGTGGTGCGAGGCAGACAGGCCCAGCTGACGCCGCCGGTTCATCTCAAGCTCGCGCTGCTCGGCGTGGATCTCCGCCTCCTTCAACAGGCTAGAGGAGGAGGAGGAGGAGGAGGAGAGAGGGGTGCAGACATACACAGGTGTAGGCATATTGTCTGGGGAGGGCAGAGGAGGGGCAGTAGATGGGCTAGAGTAGTTTGCTCAAGCTCCCATTTTTTATCTATATATTTCTTAACATATTTTGATGTTTTAGTCATCAACCGCGAGAGAGAATAAGACAGAGAGCGAGAGAGAGAGAGAGAGAGAGAGAGAGAGCGAGAGAGAGAGAGAGAGCGAGAGAGAGAGAGAGAGAGACATCAGTATGATTATTTAGCCAGGCAGTCCTATTGAGAGGGAGAATGTCCTTGCCCATTGCATTCTGTCTACAGCGTGAAGTCGTGAGCCTGTTAGCATACGGCCCGCCCTCTCCCTGGTGTGTTAGCCGTACCTTATGACCGCCTCCACTGTGCACACGAGCTCCTCAGCCCCGCACTCGCGCGTGTTGACGGGAGGGGGTGAGGTCTGGTACAGATGGGTCTCCGCCGCAGCCCCCACCTCGCTGCTGTGGTGGTTGACATGGCAACGCTTGCAGTAGCGGACGGGCCGGTTGCCATGGCGCCCGCAGCAGCCGGCTGAGAAGCAGGTGACAACCGCCCTTCTGACGTGAGAGCTACAGTTCTACGAGAGACGGGGGAGGAGGGTGTGTGTGTGTGTGTGTGCGTGCGTGTACATGTGTGTGTGTGTGTGTGTGGTGACAGAGACACAGAGAGAGCAGAGAACATCCACACATTTTCACCTCTACTCCAAAAAATACACCCGCAAAAGCAGGTCGCTATGGCAACACATCATTTCCATCACAGAGTGACAGCAAGCCTCTAAAAATAATCCCTGTTATTTTTATCCACAGGTATCAAAAGCGATATGCCAATAACAGCCTTCTCCTTCATTTGGTGCTTAGACGTTTGTTTGTCCATATCAGCAGAGGGCTGCTACACGTCCCTGCGGTGTCTCAGGTTTCTAAAAATAAAAAGGGGAATAACCTAATCTGATCAGCCGCTAGTCTTTGACCATGAGAGGGATAGATTACTGCCTATCAAATTAACCTTTTTCTACTGTCACACCCTCTGCTATTCTATTCTCAAAACATAGCAACATAAATAAATGCCATTTAATTATTCGTACAGTCATACAATTAGTTATAAATAAAATAAAATACATAGACAACATCTTACTGGGAATTTCGTCCCTTACAACAAAACAGTTTTTCTTCCATATGTTCCACACTGAGTTTGAGTAACAAGCGTCTACCCTGTTAATGTGACATATTGTGCCACCTCTCAGGCATGACAGCAATGTCTCAGTTAAATACTAGAGACCAGGTGGGATTAAAGCTGGTAGACAAACTAGGCCGTTTGACACGACAATGTTGATAGGAGCACCTGAGTTCAACCTGCACATAATCCTCCCTCCCCGCCCTGCATCTCCGTGGAAACAAGCAGGAAGCACTTGCTCCCTCTGCAGCAATACGTTCCAATCACGCTCCACCGGTTCCATTAAAAATGACTGGCCTCTCACAGGGGCACTTCACTGAATGGAATCATTAGCAAATGATTTAAATTAAAAGGTAAATTAAAAGAGACTTAAGCAAAACTGCTGTACAAGGTTGCTCCTCACAAATGGGCTCACTACATCACGGCATGTAATTAATGCACATTTACAAGCATAAAATACTGCAATTCTGTGCTTGAGAATATCAGAATCTTGTCTTTTAAAGAGACACACTTCAATTTCTGCCTGGAATTGCACTTGCACTTAACAGTGAGTTGAGGCAGATATTTAGGGGAAATATGGGGGTACTATGGGGGAAAACAACAAGATAGAACTGAGGTCATAGAAAGGATGCCGGTTCAGTGCAGAGCCGCAGACAGGTGGCTTACCTTCTTCTGGCAAATTGCAGATATCTCAGCTGTAAAGATGAAGCCAAAGGAATATTTATCATACAGGCAGTGGCGTTAGCTGATACAGGCGAATGCTCTCCTTCCTTTCTTCCTAATTTGCATATCATTATTTACTTGGTTTGTGCCTGTGCCTGTGTGAGTAAGGCTGAGAGGCTAAAAGAGATGAATAGCGCATGTTAAGTAGGTGTTTGTGTGCACTCACCTTGGGGCAGAAGCACATCAACAAGCCATTCAGCGTGGTCTCTGTGAAGGTCAGGCAAATATAGTTGTGCTTAATTTGTTATACTCACGCTATAGCATGAGTCTGTGCTGACATATTAAGTAGAACTGTATGTGTACAGCTCGTATCTACTACACACAGCATCCGTAAGACATCACAGTGTATTCAAACACGTGTGAGAGCCAGGACGTGGACGTCAACATTACATTTAGGCTTCTCCAGGTCGGCGGTCAGTTGTTCATGTAAATAAAACAATTGCTACACCAATTGAGACAGAATGTTCTTGCCGAAGGGAGAGCACGTCTGTGTAAAATGGCAGCAAGAAATGTGAATAATTCGGAGCCTGTAGAGCTGCCAACTGTCTACAGAACCACAATAGAAAAACACATTTAACATGAAAAAGTGACTGTATTATTGTGTGATGATGATCTCGTTAACTTCATATGGGAATTATGTAACCATGGCAACGGTGTTTCCCTTGGGTCACACAGACAGAAATAATGAGGTTTAGCAGGAGATGTGGGCAGATGTTTAACAATGTGCGTTTGGACCGGGGGAGGAGGATAGATGGACTGTACCAAGACCTGGAACGTACCCTGCTATCCTCTGACTGCACTCCTCACAGATGTAAAGCGGAGGGGGCTTGTCTCCCAGGGCAACAGAAAGAGTTGGGTCGATGCACATCTGAAAGAGGAAGACAGTGTGTGTGTGTGTGTGTGTGAGCGTTACATTGTATTTAAAGGGACACTCCTTGATTGCGATACATCACCAACAGAAACACAAATATCAGCCCCAGTTTATCTCTGCTTAGCTTGTGATTAAAAGGAAGGTTACAGTGGGAGAGGCAGAGCCCAGTAAAGAGCACAGGAGAGAGGCCTTCAATCCTGGTCCTAGGAAACCACTGTCCTGCAAGTTTTATATGTCTCCCTGCTCCACCACACCTGATTCACATGAATGAATCGCTTCTACAGAGCTAGATGACGACCCATTCATTAGAATCAGGTGTGTTGGGTGCAGGGAGACATCTAAAACATGCAGGGTATGGTACCGCCAGGACCAGGGTTGAGGACATCTGGCGGAGGAGCTCTTTAAGGACAACGCCCAACTGCAGCGTCGGTCAGCAGTGTGCCAAAGAATGCAATGTTCGAAAAGTAATAGCAAATTGACGAGATCAAATATCCGCAGATATTCTGTGCATGTATATGGCTTGACGCTTAAGAAATAGAACCATGCTCTGAACCTTGGTGTCGACTCGCGGCAGACGCCACCTTTAGGGGAATAGTACAGGAGTGTAAGTCACTCAACATGCATGCAGTGCAGGAAGGACATTGAAGCCAAAACAAAACACACATTATATCTTCCTTCATTCTTCCTAAACGGCAGGGAAATAAATGATGGTGTTTAACTCCCACAAATAACACATAAAGGTTGTAGTTTAACTCCCACAAATAACACATAAAAGCTGTATACCTGTCATCTCTGTGTGGGTGGCTGCTCGCATATGCTCTGCTCAGCTAGCCTGTGATCTGTGGGTGGCCTCGTATTAAACCACAATGCTTATGGCCCGTCCCGGTGTTCACATGGTGCGCCGTAATTTACTGTTCTCATTCAATGCTTCTCTATCCTCAAGGGCTGTAGGGGGTCACCACTTCCAATTAAGCCCCCCCCCCCCCCCCTTTCTCGCTTCTCTGTGCTCCTCCTGATAATTGAAATCCAGTCCCTGCCGCTGTCCAGTATGCTTCTCCTACCCTGCTATATCTGTCAGTTTTTTCTAGAGCAGCCGCGCTGCTACAGGCAGGGCAGAGCTAAAACCCATTCAACAGCTACCCAGGCATTCCATGATTTATCTGCTGTGGTGTTCAGCAATAGCGCACACACACATGCACGCACGCACGCACACACACACATGCTTGAACTCAGCATGGTAACCAGTAAAACTATACGCATTCCTCGTGAAGGAGGTCCTGATGCCTTGGTTCACTAACAGCCACCGTGTGATGGGATTCAACTCGGGGGAGATGTTGAGAGGCCGTGACTAACAGCCGTCATGTTTAAATGTACATTGTCAACGCAGTAGTCACCTTGACGGCAGGTTTATTGATGGCGTTGTGGCACTCTATGTGTTGACAGTGGATGGGATTCCAGGCTGTGGATCAATAGGATGGGCGGGGAAATGGAAAGAGGATGGGGTTAGTCTTGTGGTCACTACATGCAGGGTAGACACAGACACGCCGTTCTCAGAGTCAGACCTGTATACTGTAGTCCTCTATATTCACTGATGGCTCCTGGGGGCTTGAGGTTGGGCCAGTAATGAAAGAGCATCTGCACTGCTGGGGGCTTCACTTGGGACGGTCCGTATGAAATGACATAAAGCAGGTCCTGCACACAACACAGCCCACCATGACTATGTTGTACTGTATTATCATTCAATGTCTGAAACGTCATGTGTTATACTTCATCGCATGAGTACAGTTAAGAATGCTTATTTATAGCTACAGCTATATCTATGAGGCCTTAAAGTGAAACTAAATTAAATATGTCCATCAGATAATTTTGAAAATAAATAATCTATTAAAAGGTAACTGTAAAAGTAATATTTTGTAACATAATTTCAGCATTGTAACCAATTGTCTGCCACTCACACTCAAATAGCCAATAAAGTTATTTTATTTTTATGTGCAACATCATAAATCTTCTTTTAATTTTGAATGTTATGGAGCATTCAGGTTCTGGGATGGAAATATTACAAATGCTCATTTCTAATTATTAGACATTTTAGATTTTAAGTATCAACAGGTGTTTGTCAGGATGAGTTTATCATTTTATAAATGTAATTTTTGAATAAAACTCATCCACTGTACCAACATTTACCTTCCAAACTTCCTGTTTGTACTTCATGAGACACTCCAACAACTGGCAGTGATACACTAGAAAAAAGCAGGTCAACTTGAGTGCAGAAACTGAGGTTAATGTTTTGTTTATAATTATCATCGACGCAAGTGTCTGCATTAAACTCTGCATTACCTGGATTGGAGGTGTACTGCATTGCAATCATAAGCATCGAGGAGGCAGAGAGATTGACATACGCTGGGACACCCCCATCCCTCCGAGTGGACCCCACTATAGACAAGAACAAGGACGAGACAAAGCATCAGAACCAAAATAATATTACTATCATATCGCATACTTGTGAGTGTGTGTGTGTGTGTGTGTGCGCGTTCACGACCATCATCAGCTGACTCAAAGCGTAAAACGTTTGCACGCTCTGTCCACAACACCGATCACAGCTAAGAAGTGCAGACCTCATCGTCAGCTCAGAACGTCATACTCACATATCGCCATGGGAAGGAAAGATGTGCTCAGGTACTCAATGGTGTCTTTGTGGAGGAAAGGGGGAAATGTGGCTAAAGTAGAGATCATTGTATAGGGCAAAGTGCTGAGAATGTCATCGCTAAGAAAGGGCAGGAGGCACGTTGTGGTGTAAAAAATGGACTGTCCCAGATCTGGTGGGGAAAGGACAAAGCAAAAAAACGACAAAGAGAGATACACAGACACTCATTCAATAAACCATATGGACCATATTTGTACAGTATACAACAATATTGAAATACTGTACTTATTTAAGTCATACATTAATTCATTGAAAAACATAACCAAGAACAATATCAAGAGTGCATTTGGAATATGAACCCTGTCAAGGACAATTGATTGTTTTTTTTAAAAGCCATCCAGGTTATTCCTTTAGCAAAATGTAGAGCATTCTGGATATGGATTATCATGCATTTGAGCTTGTTCAAAAAGTGCTTAAATATTAATGAAAAACAACAGCATTGACTGGGTTGCTCCCTTAGGCCTAAGTAAATCCTTGTGGGAAAAAAACAAAATAAATAAATAAAACAAAACATGTTAAAACTATATTCTAAATGTAATCTATAAAAAGGTATGTGTTAGTAACAACAGCGGTTATCAAACCACCACAGAGGAACACACTATGCTTTGGATGGGTAATGTGATGATTTCTGAGACAAACATTTTGTTTATTTGTATTTTTTTGTTTAAATGCCATTTAAAGGATAGGTTCGCTGCTTCCAAACCAGAACTTCCATGTTCTATTCCAAGAGTAAGAAAGCTACATTTAAAATCTCATAACAATTTCATAAATTCCTAAATAGTTTAGCACAGGAGCATAGCAGGGACTAACACTGTCATTGAGCCCATTCCCTTCGTCTAAACAGTGTCAGCAATGGCCAGTTTAAATCAACTATAGAGATATTGTTGTTTATCAATTCTTTTTACAGGCTTTAATAAACAGCAAGTCTTATGACTCTCATTATGTAAATGTCACTCAGCGGACACTAACAGTTCATTAAATGAGCAATTGATTAATAACATATCACTTTAATTAGCATTATAACTCCTTTGGATGTGATAAAAAAATGAAAACATAAAAAAACACAAGACCTCCGTCGCAGATCTCTGTCGACAACGTGGTCCAGGTAAAGTGGTCCAGGTAATTTGCTCATTAAGATAACATGTAAACAAATAATGCAGTTGAACATTTAACCTCAACAGAAAGCTTAAAAGGTTTTACTAAATAGTCATAAAATATGCT
>JAODUH010000015.1:2899646-2916832 GCA_027564835.1 Typhlichthys subterraneus | reverse complement strand
CGCCGAGAGCATTGCTCTTTTTTTGGTTTTATTTTTTATTCCTGCACATTAAGAGCTAAGCTTTTCTATCAGGCAAATGGGGTGGGGATTTGCCCAGATTATAAACGCTGTAGCGTCTACTACTCAAGGTCACCCACAGACGTAAAGGTGGAGCATTTGGAGGTGGTGGCCCAGTAAGAAAAGGAGAATATATCTCTACCCTACATAACGCTAGGGTTTCATGACATGACATTAAAGACATAATATCATATACAGTATAGGTCTATTCAATTGTTAACAGCAAGAGAATAAAAAAAAACATTTCCCCCCCTAAAGTTATATTCTGTAGGATGTCATAAACCTGATCGTGGCACTGTGTTAATACATGCAGAATGTTTTTAAACATCTGAGGTTAAGGTGTACCACACCTCACAGAATATGACTTTTATAACTGGCCACTTCTCATTCGGTTAACAGCATTTGTTTGAACAATGAACTGACATAAACAGAGACACAAACACGCACACGACAGCACACGCACCTTCGAGTAACAGTGTGCCACACATAGAACACATGTAGAAATGCACTGACATAGACACGTGACGTACATTACCTAAGAGACCCTGCACTCGTCTCTGTGTGCCAAATGGAAATAATCCACATTTGTGCGTGTTTCCCTTTTAATTCATGTAGCTGCAACAAGGCGTTGCACCACAGACAGGACAATCCTATACTGCTACACTGTGAAATGTATGAAATGTGTCTCCTTGCAGTTCCTCAGGTGACATAGTGGACATCAAGTCACTCCAACTGCAGCGATGGTAGGCTCACTGATGCAGGGAGCCTTACAGCTTGCCTTGTGGGTTACTCTCTCTCCAAGTGTTCAGTCACCTGCCTGCCTGCCGGCCTATAATGACTATCATACATCCACAGTGTTGATTGTTTTGCTTGTTGTGTTCGGACTGATTCGCCTATAATGCAACGCAATGCACGAATCAAATATGAAGTTGGCCGTTCCATCCTCTGTCTTTGCAGGGAATCCAGCATCTTTCTAAGACACTTTCAGTGTCTGCTCCACTTTTCAGGCCTCACCGGCCTCTTTCACACCTCTTACTCTCTCCCGCTCTCCCTTATTTGTATTTATCCTTCTTTCCTTTGCCATTTATCCTCCTTCCACTTCGAAGGGAACTATTGTCCACACAAAAGGGGCGGGGTATAGGCGAGGGGGGAGCGGGCTATAGGAAAATATGTTTACAGTGACATCATTTAGTGTGAGCTCTCTCACTCTTGACTGACACGCCCTCGGAGACAAAACAGTAATTTGAGTCAACGCGCTGCCATAACATAGGCTGCCACATTGCAGCCCCTGTCATGCTCAATCTGTCTAAAGGACACATGAGATGCCGTACCTTCGAGGCTATCCTTCAGCACAGTCTAAAGTATCTAGGGTACCCATTGACAGTTATTTTTCACTGGCGTAATCCTTTGGTTGTTGAGGCATTTGATGGCAAGTGCCAAACTCACAAACATTGGACTATCGTGGAAAAGGCGCAAATGTTTTGTCTCCCTTAATCTCCACCTCTGTATGAATAATATGTCAGAAAAGCATTTGCTGGCACTTTCTGGGAATGTGTGCAATATGCCTGAAGCTCCAGCTGAGCCTGTTAAAATACAGTAGCACTGCACTGTAATTCCAAGGAGCCTTACACAGAAGCAGGGAAATTACAAACATCTAAATTGCTTGTGTCTAAAATGGCTGCTTCTCTTGACCTGTGGCACTGAAGCAACAACAGGCTGTTCCTTCCTAAGGCTTTCACTGCACCCAGGGGAGTGGGCTGAGCCTCTGACTGCAGCTCAAGGAACTGACCTCCTCAAGCCTCTCTGGGGAGGACACAACAGGCCAGGAAAGTGTTCCTCTATAGCAGACGACCGCTGAATCCATAAACACCAGTGTCACATCTATTCCTTCTGGTTCCTTCACACAATTCCATAACATAAACATAGGATATCTGCTTTACCATCTAGTTTATCTGAATGGTTAGCTCACAACACCAAACGGTAGACTAACTTCCCAATAATCCAAAACAACAATTCAAGGCAGGGGGTGGAGCTGGCCAAAATACTGTAATTATTTTTTCTTAAGGAATCTAAATGTTCTAACTTATCATGATGGTAAATATTGTGGTTATCAAACACCTCTGCCAAAATAAGCTATAGGTCACTATAGGTTTCTATTGTGCTGGAAACTATGTGTCGACCAGTCCAGTACTTCACCTGTTGGCTCCAGCGCAGGGTACTTACCTGAGCAGGGTTTGGGAAAAGTATTTCAGTGTGTTTGCAATGTCTGTTCCCGAGGGTACAGGGTAAATATTGTGTTGAACACGGTTGTGATACTCTTGCAAGTATCGTATCTTAGAAGCAACTAGACAAAAACAAAGAGCAGAGTAATGAACAAAATCTGAATAATATGTCATCGTAAAGCTCCCAAACCTTTAAAACGCTGTCAAGGATGACACTGTACACGAATGTGCTTTTAGGCATTTCTCTAAATCATTTGCTGGTTTGCTGTTAGATCACCCGATAGTCTATGTTCCCATGACACCCTGGCTCTCTTGCTTACACCAGGTGGAGAGCTGGGTCATAACAAGCCCTAGAGGCACAGGGACCATAATAGTTAAAGACACACCATGACCCACAGATCACTGATTAAAGTGAACAGCACAATGTGGGAAAATATGCGATGGAGAGTCAGGACAGGCTGATTGTCCAGTTTGAGAAAGGAAATGCACGTTTTAGCAAGGTTCTTAATTTCTATATTGTTACAACTTGCAGGTGTATGGCCATAGGCCATTGCTCTACATGTGATATGAGGTTACAGCTGTTTCATTGTTGTGTGACTTTGTGCAGTTTACTATTTTGCTCCTTTCCTGACCTGTAAATTGCAAACCACTAAATACAAATAAAAGCAGCTGCAGGCTTTCACTGTGTGTGTGTGTGTGTGTGTGTCTGCGCACGCATACTAGATAGGCTATAATATATAATAATTTGTATAGAGAGTATTTACAGGGCCTACCTTAGCATTTGATTAATGTTAAGTCTAGTTATTGTAAGGCATGATTTAACCTATAATCAACTACAAGCAAAACATGCCTATCGCTCTGTCCCTCTCAAGCAAAAGTCGTTGCTAACAATTATGTAGGCCTATGTGGTTAAATATGAGAAAGTGTTAATAGAACTTAATAGCCTAGTGATAATTATGCATATATGTATGGGGTTGATATGGGGCTCACGTCGTCAAATAAGACGAGAAAACAGCATGCAGTGCTTCAAAGCAAAGATGTGTGAACAAGCCATATTATTGATCAATCTAATGCCTCCATATTGTTCAGCAAAGAAACTGTCAGAGCGACCTTGAGACAAATATTGCATCACTGTATTCGTCAGACACGTCAATCAACAAATGTGATGGCCATAATTGTTTTTATCTAAATTCCACATCCACATACGATGGTACAGCATCTCCAGACTAAACCCTAGAGCCATTCTCTGCAGTGAGAGGACGTGTTGCAACCTGCCTTGGCAACCGTGGTTTCATCACCAAGGACAGCTCCCCCATTCGATTTCTTGGTTTAAATGTACAGCTTTTCCTTAAATTATAAGAGGAAAAAATACCTAGATGGTTACTTACATTGCTCTGCTTTCGTAGACATTTCGCAAACACTTCAGAGATCGTAAAAGCGAGTGTAAATTGTTTTTCTTCCCGGCGTTGTTTCCCTCAGTCGTGAAAAAGTGTGTATCCCCCCTCTCGCCAAGGCTCGGCTTGATTGTACCACTTGTGTAATGAATTTACTCTGGTTAAAGCGGAGCATGCAGTCAAAACGAGGAATCGTTAATATCCTATATTTTCGTTTGTTATGGGAATTAATAAATCTATTATCTTATGCCGTATTAAACGCCTGACAATTAACTGCACATACCTCGCCAAATGGTCTGATCCGGCTTTGACAAATTGTCATTCAAGATTTTGCTGTGAGGAAGAAGAACCCTAACGGTCGTGTGTGATTTAGAAAGGAGAAACGTTTTGAATTCCTAAATTCGCTATAATAGGCTACTTGTGTATTTTCTTACTTATGGGCGACAACATGCAACAGATGGTTTTGAACTGCTGTCTTACCATAACAACATAGCTACTGTGTCTTCAATTTAAACACTTTATTTGGGCTTGAAGGGAAATTGGTAGGACCTATTTTGATGACAACTGTTTTACTTATTTTTCATTGGATTGGATTGTTTTTAATTTTTAGTATTTTCTTCTGAGGAGATGAACAGAAGAGAGAAAATATGAAGCAACGTTTTGTCCCTTTAATCTTTTACAAATCATTTCAGCATTTTAGATAAGATGAATAAAAGTATCATTACATTTCCATAATATACAGTATAAGTGATAAGATAAACAGTATTTTAAAACAAATAGACTACTGGGATAGTTTCCAATCTTCATCTCCAGCTGATAGACAGGATGCAACAACATCCTGTCTCCGGAGTCTGGTCCTGGACTGACCCATCTGGTTGCTATGGAAGTGTCCTGTAAAATGCTTATTCTGATTTTATATTTATCCCTTTACTCAAATTACCCAAACCAATAATACCAATAATATCATCAGTAAAATTTTAGCACAAAAAAACCCATTTGATTTATACAATATTTTCTCTGTCACTGAATAATAAAGAAACACTCTTTTACATGTCACACTGCATAAGTACAGAAACAGTACATGATATGCCGGAGCTCCGTCAGGTTGATTCCATGCATGAGAGCGGTCAGGTTTGAGGCGGTGGTCTCTGGCGGTACATGGGAATGTGGTTCATGATCCAGCCTGCCGGGGTCAGAAGGGCCATGGCGAACACGGAGATAGTAAAGAGAGATTGCTGCAAAACAAACAAAGTGAAGTTGGGTGAGAGAGAAACGATAACTCATTCATCAGCAAATGCATTAGCAACCAGGCGAAGCACGTCCCTAATGTACCAGCATACCCAACAGCACTAGAGGATAGATGCCCTGTAGACCCACCTCTGATATAATAAAAACCCATGACATTTCCATGTTATTTTCTCCACAGTTCCCTTTGTCTTTTTTTCTGCTGAAATTTGACAAACAAAAAATAGCAAAAACAAAACAACTCAGAGAGGAATGCTCAGAAGACAGCATCAAAGAAGTGCTCTATTCAGCTTCATCACATAATCTCTTCACAGACTGGGCAGGCAACATTAGGTTACGGTTAAGGAATGAATAAAACATATTTTCCACTCTGCTTCCTGAAAAACACGGCCTGCTTGACTTCACCTTATTAAGGCCATAAAAGGATGTGTCAAAGATACTGACCTTATAAGTGACCTTGGGTGTTTTCAGTCATCAAATTAAAATTTTAGCACACATTTGCTAAGCATATACCCCAAGAAAAAAAGACATCTTGTATCTCAAGAGACTGCACTTCTGTTGCAGTGACTGTAACATAATTCTACCATCTGTCTACCTCCCTCACAATTCAGGTGGAATAATGAAACAAAGACAGTTGAGTCCTACCTACCACTGGCCCAATCTTATCCTTGGGTGGTTTGCTGCAGATGTTTGAACGTTGATTCGGCTGAACTTTCCTCAATTTAACCATGGATCTGGTCAGCGTCGGAACCTTATGGACAAAAAACATATTTATTTTAGGTCCTTTGTTGCTTTGTGGAAGTCAATGTTTTTCTGGATAGAAATCTATCTTAACATCCTGTGAGAGACGAACAGATAATTTGTGCTTTCAACTAATGTCCCTTACGGTTCCTGCATGGGAGGAGTTGACTCTATGGGCCCAAGTACATAAATAAACATGTTTAGTAATCATGGTCTTATCAGGGTGGGAGAGCAGCCCTCGTCCTTATGCCTATATGGTTGAACTCTCACTGAATTCACACAAAATATACTGTATGTCAAATATTTGATTGATATGAAAGATATGAATAAGTATAGTTGTTGTTATTCATAATTGTGATGAACTATTCAACTATCAATATACAATTCCGAGAAGATTAATCTTTTCTAATCTAATATTTAATCTATTATAACAAACATAATAGCACAGATATAGCACTTGGAAACACATATGATATTCATATAGAAGCACTGCAAACATTTGTATCTGCTATTTGAGTTTATATAGAAGTGTTATTTGCTCAAATTTGAATTAGGTGATACATATTGATGAAGAATTATATAACATTGCAACAATAATGTACAATAAAAAATATAATTTAAAATATATATATCCTTATATATGCAGCGATATACCAGTGTATTAAAAACATGTTAGGTTCACCCTCCAGCCAGTGTCATCTGACCAGTGACACTGGCTCCAGTCCCCAGGTGCTGCTGCCCACTGCTCCCTTGAGGGATGGGTTAAATGCAGAGGATGAATTTTGCAACATGTATGTGTATGTGACAATAAAAGCACATTTACCTTTACCTGAAATGCAAAATGTGATCTCAGCAATATGTTTACAAACTTTACTAATGTTCCCTTAATACAAAAAAACTAGTTGTTTGGGGCTTTTTGTGTATTGTGCCGCCCTCAACTGGTAAGCATTGGAATTTCACCATAATTACAATAAATTATAAACCCGGCACAAGTTGCAAAATAATGTGTACAACCAGATCATTTTATAGAGACATGCTGGGTTTTATAACGTCAAAGCCACGTGTGGTTAACCAGGCAGTAGCGTCAGGTGGTGAACTGTAAATTATAGCCTATGACTGACCTGTCATGAACAACCCAGTGTGAGTCGTCGCTCAGCAGATATAATAGAAATACAGAATAAAATATAATTGAATAGAATATAACACAATATAGTATAATAGAATGGAATATAACATAACATAACATAGCATAACATAACATAACAGAATATAATATAATATAATATAATGTATTATATTATATTATATATATATTCTACTATATTCTATTATGTTCTATTCTAATAATAGAATAGAATAGAATAAAATAGAATAGAGTAGAATATAAACAAAATATGCAAATAAATAAAATAAATAAAAAATATTTAAAAAAGGAAATAAACCAGTAAATTGTCAAATACGATGCACTCGTGTTTGCTCGTCATTGCCTTTAAAGCACGGCTAGAGGGCGCTCGCAAATTTGTCTTTGCAAAGCCTGCTCGGGCCTCTTGGCCAGTCAGCATTCAGCATTGGGATAGGCCATAACAACCACTAAACCAGGCGTTGTGCTACTATGGGGAAATACCTAACCAAACCGATAATAAAAAAACATATAGTAACAAATGCCGGATAAAAATCCGGGAATCTAGCTAAAAGTCAATGCAAGTGGAATTTCGAGTACATTAGACATCAATCGCTAACGTTGACGTCGACCCGTGCGTAATGAAGTGAGTTGGAAAAAGAAGGTGTTCAGCTACATTTTCTCTTTCAGCCAGGGACAACTTGGGTCGAGAGAACTGGCTACACTGACGAAGCTACGAGAGATAAAAAGAAAAGGAATGGATAGAGCACCTCTGTCTCTTTGGTAAATATAATATAAAGCATGCTTTTCAACAGTTGCTTCCCCTACTCCTTGAAGTACAATTGTCTGCTGCTTCGTAGCGGAAAAGTCAATGCGAAGCAGAGGTAGCCTACCCTAGCCTACTAGGAGGATCTATGCTACTAATTACAGGGCGGCTGGGAATGGATTTCGCATATCAAGGCTCTATCGAAATACATGAACAACAGTCCAGACACTGTGTTTTATGTCAAAGAAGCAATCATACCACTTAATTTGTCTTATAAGCACTTTTCTCAAGGCCACTGCTGACCGAAGACAGCCAACTAACATCGGTAGCCCAAAGACGACAATAGCTCTGAGACGGAATGCTATAAACAAAGCCTTTATACATCATTGATGTTATATACGACGTTTACTCGGGGTTCTATTTCCTTTGTACCGTAAACCAGTCTACGATTTCGTATGGTGGATGGTTAAACGTTTCTCTACACGTTGCTGTTTATTGCTGCTGTGTCACACATAGTTTATGCTTTCGCCGTGGCAACAATGTATCTTATTTTACGTTTTGGTAGCTACAACTAACGAGACCTCATCGCTACATCTAGATGTTTAAACGAGGAGGTCATCCGTAATGGTAATTCAACACCATTACCTATTCCACATTGTATTCCACTGCTTGCTGCAATATTATTAATCATTATTAAACTATACAGGGCATTGACCTTACGTATATTGTCACCCCAAACGAATAGAATTGAAGACAGACACGAAATGTCGGTTTATTTATATATTTATATATTTAGGTCTTTATTTCTGTATTTAATAGACAGCACACTTGATGTTTCCCCATTGTTAATCGTGAGTAGCCATGTGCAAAGGCTCTCAATAAGTGTAATCCTTGGCTAATCCCACTGAAATTCTGTTTAGGCTCAGTATTTTGCAGAGCAAGGCCTTTTTCTGACAGGTCGTCTTTACTGACTACTTATCGTTTTTTTGTTGTTGTTTTAAATGGGTTATATAGGTTACATGCGCTTGTGCATTTGAGTTAACTCATCACACCAGGTTGATATTTTGCACCCCAGTGTTTACAGAATCACATGAAATAGTTGCATTAACCCCAGTATTTCTTGACTGGCATGCAATGCATGTAGTTTGTCTTGTAGCACTTGTACCAGATAGACCATGGCTGTGAACATCTCTTTGCATTGGCCAACTGGATGGAGGACTCAACAGTTTGTTTCCTGTTCATTGTTGCAATATAGTTCTTTATAAATAGACTATCTGTTTGTATTTGCCCTGGTTCAGTGTCGCTTTTCGCTGAGCCATCGTTGAGCTCATTGCATTGTTCTTTAGATGTTGGCCCATAATGGAACTATGGATAATTTTACTGAAGGCAAGGAACATTTACAAAGCAATGCGTATGGGTATTGTTACTTATTATAAAGGCCATAGGCGGGGTCATCAACTCTTGTCACAAGATGCGGATATCAAATGTTGTCTTGTCATTCTCAGTAATGTATCATATTTAACCATTGTATTACTTGTATATCTTGTATCATTGCATTGTAAGATGATATTAATAACGTACTACAATATCGGTACCAAATCAAATGCACCGCTACTATGGTTAACATCGCTGGTTAATACGGGTAATCCAGAGACTCCCCTCCATGAGTCACCGGGGTGACATTCACTCTTTTGCCCCCCCCCACCCTTGACTGTGTTCGTCGAGGCGGTGGGCACTGCTGCATTCTAGTCTATTCTGATTCCCGTAGCATCCTGTCGCTCTCCTGACAGAGCTTGTAATCAGCTGATGTGTAATCAGCTGAATGGCCGGATGTGCCGACTAGACTGATTGGCCTGATTTGCCAGAGAGCTGCAGAGGTGAGCAGTCTGTTATGCCTGTGACTTTTGACTCCAGCTATCTGTTCAGGCAATCTGAGAATTTACTTTTAGTTTAGGGACTTTTCTTTCTCTTCTCTCATTTCCGTCTGTGGTCTCTCTATTCCTGTATGAGGAGATACTCATCTCTACCATGGAAGTCGCCCGCTTGTCTTTCGCCTGGCCTGATTTCTGATCCCAGCATTTATTATTATGACTGGCTGGTATGATTGTATCAGATATCCAAAGAGTCAAAGCATATGTGCTTTTCACCTCCAGGCAAGATTGTTTAGCAACACACACATGACAGACTAAACCTATTGGTCCACTGATGTTGTGATGACAAACCGTAGAAAGTTTATACATAAGTTTTGTGGCTGTATAAATAACGTTCATTTGAAAACATTCCTTAATTTGTAGGTTATTCCATTGAATGTGTATAAAAATTAACAATACAGCTTCATTCTCTGTGCTCATTTTGGGCAATTGCTGTAACATTACATTCCTATTGGCTAAGTAAAACAGGAACAGCTTTACTTTTGTAACAATAGACAGCTACACAATTACAAGACTGCAAGTAATTTTTTTAAATGTTCCTCTAATGTTGCTATAGGCTAGTGTCTGCAGAGATGACGACATCCTCTAGGTTAAATAAAGTTGATCTAGCCTATATAATTGCTGGTCTGACTTTTGACACGTTTATATTTTATATGTAAAGGTGCTTTTATTGTCACATACACATACATGTCGCAAAATGAATCCTCTGCATTTATCCCATCGCTCAAGGGAGCAGTTGCACTGGCACATTATATGCTCTGGCATTCTGGGGAGAAAAACATTGCAGAAATACTGTTCCTTACTGTTTGTTTGTTGTATCAGGCTGCCACATACATTATGGTGCATTTTGATGCTGGCATGGTGATGTGAAATGTCTTCTAACAATAAGGATCTGAAACTACTTAATTAAGGCAATTTTCTGTGGATCAGGAGAAGATCCCAATCATAAGATTGAGTTTTTCTTTGTGTCATGTGGCTAAAATAGTTAGTGGTTAAGTTTACATGCATGCAGTATTAGTGTCCATTGTGCTTTTTGGAAAAAGATCGTATTTAGAATGTTCTAAACGTGCTTCTAAAATGTCAAATGATTAAATATCCCACGTTTTATTCAACAAACGTACAAAGAGTACAAATCAATAATTAGAATATCATCATATTTTGATAGTGTGGAATTATTCCACTATCATAAGAAATTATATATTTAAACATTACAGACACACCGTGACTCGTATTCCACTGGAATAGGAGTCACTTTATGTAGCACATGCTACTTGTGGTATGAAATAGGGCTTGGAGTGTCACTCTGTTACTTGTAAACAGTTACAGTTACATTTAGCAGTGAAACAACGTGGCCTAATTGACTGGTACAGAAGCCACATTTGTGTTTGACATTTACTGTTCCTGTCGAGGTCAAGGGAAATTACTGCGTATTCTGCTACTATTGCGCTTAATGGAGATGGCTGATAGGCAACCAACTAAGGCCTCCTTCAGACGCAACTTCTATTTTTGATTAAAAGCGCTGGCCTGGGCATTTTTCATGTAGTAAAAAAAAGCAGGTGAAATGGTTGTTATGGGAAACACCAGGTCTCAATACGCACTTGTGATTGGTCAATTGTTAAAAAAAAAATTTAAAAAAAAAGCGGATTGGCAGGCATGGGGTGTTTTTTTTTTTTTCTCTTTCTGAGAAGATGAACTGTTCTCAACTGAAAAAGAAGCCCAGAGCTGCTGAAAAAAGAACCTGTGGCAGCAGAGTACCTGCCTGATCCCCCTTTTCTAGCCACAATGAAGAAATCCATATAAATGATTGATAAAGTGACTTCACTTGACGTCGTTTGAATAATACATCCATCCCGCGCCTTAGCCAGGCAGTTTTTATGGTAATGGGCCATGGGACCTGGAGGCCTTTGTTCACCCCTGTAAGTGACTGATTTAAATACAATGATCCCACTGAGGTGAGGCTGTGCATGCATGTGTGTGTGTGTAGGGGGGAAGGGGAGGGAGATGCTGTTGGTGGGGGTGGAGAGTGTCCAGACACAGAGCCTTTCTCCTGTCACCTCTCATTAGCAACACACTGGCCAGCCCTGGCCTCGGCCTCCCCGGCCTGTGGCACTGCCCTCACCCTGCTTGCTTGTGCGCCCTGAACCCAGAAGACCAGCTCGCAGAGCCGCGGCGTCTTACTCAGCACGCCACAGATTACATTGGCGGCTGCTTATTGAGCAGCTCGTGCTGCTTAGCTCTCTGGCTGCGCTAAATTATGCTTTCAGAGAGCTGCACTGCAGCTGAAGTTAAATTTGGTTCACTCATTTGAATGTGCTTAAGCTGGGGTCCTGTGAAGCTTGGCGTCAGCGCATTGTTCAACGGCTCGGATGGTTGTTGTGTGTTCGGGCTCCTTTGAGGGACACCCCCATCACCCCCACCCCCACCGCTTGTAAGCAAAACATTGTACAATCTCTGCAGCATAGCAGCAAATATTTTCCATAGTCATATTTTTTTTTTGCAAGCAAATTCCCTTGTGAAATTTGACTTCCTCATGTTGGTCTGCTTCAATAAATATTAACTAGTGGTGACACAGGATTGTAGAGGCCCGTGACATTGAAGAATGTGACTATGAGTGCCCATGTGTGTGTGCGCGCATCAGGTCTGCAGCTGACTATGTTGCAGAATCTGCCGAACCTATGGTTTATTTATTTAATGCATGTGATTCATTTAGAGTTGGCTGTAAAATATGGCAGGTGTTGGTAAATAAATAGGCTACTCATCGTGTGTCATCTGAACCAATGGCATTGTGTAATTGCTTGTTCACAAAGCAGTACATAAAACGTGAATGTGATGCACGTACATTTGTCACGATACATTAATTAACCGACGATTTTATAAAATAAAAATGTAATTGAATTTTCTGTTGATTGGTTAATCAATAATTGTATTCATAATTTCACCTCTAGTGGTGTGTGTGTGTGTGTGCGCGCAGTGCGCATGTATGTGTTAGGCGAATAATAGGTTGTGGTTTTCCATAGAGCCCTAGGGAGGCTTTTTAGAGTGCTGCTCTACGGGGCAGACACAGTGATTTACGGGTATGGTGGGCAGAGAAAAACAGCAGTCTGAGATAGACCAGATCTCGCATCACATTCAAGTCTCTGTCCAGCCTGCCGGGGGGAAGGGGAGTTACCTAAGGTAAGGCTTTGTTTATATACACTCTACAAAATTACATATCTGAAGTCTGCATCACCAAGGTCAACCTCAAAGTTGACATTTTAAGGCTGAAATGAAGAAAGATCTTCAGTGAACGGCGCAACCTTGAGTCAGGTTCCCCATAGGTTTAGATTTCAGCAGAGTCAGTAAGGCTACTTGAAGTGTTCAGGGTCAAACTGGGTCTCACAGTCTGGTGTGTAAAGGAAGGATATGAGCGAGGCTCACCCGGAAGACTTAGGCCATGTGCGTTTCCCTCGCTGTTTCGTGCCTCTGTTCCCCTAGCAACACTGTACATCTGCGTTAGATTTGTTGTTGCCTGCCAGTTGCTGTTTCCTGAGGGCCAAACAGAGGAAGTCTCTGTTAACCTAAGGCACCGCCGAGCTGAGGCGGGGCACTCACACACACACACTCCTTCGTCCTCCGGCTGAGGAATGTCACAATAAGGAAGCTCTCAGAAGAAACTGTCCATCACCTCAGGCCTCTAAAAGTGTCACAAGGTGGCTGATTCATTCATGTGTGCACTAAAAATCAATGTGGCTGAAACAACGTTAGATAGTGAAAGATCCCATTCCTGTGTTTGCCAATGATCAATAGTGCTATCCATGGTCATTCATTACGGGTGACAGAGTACAAACAGGCTGATCTCGTCACGTTTTAATCTCTCTCTCTGTGTTTTTTGGGGAGGGTGGGGGTAACTCTAACATTAATATCCAATCACTCTGTGACTTAATCATCTCCTCCATTTTCACCCTGCTGCTTCAGGTATGGCAGGCTGGGCTCTGAGGTGTGACGCTCCAGGGGCCAGAGGCACGGAGCTGACAGCTGAGCCTTGAGGGATACTTTGCCTGGGCAGAATGACTCTGCAAGAGTGGGGACCCCCACACGGCAAGTGAAGAGAAGTGAGCATGGGGGCCAATGGATCCAGCTACCCACATTCGAGCTCCCCTCGTATCGGGGGACATTCCCAGGCACAACAGACTTTCATAGGTACTTATCTCTGCGTCTTCTACTTTAGATAATTGGCAATTCTGTGTTTTCATTTTGTGGCCGCAGGCTCGCTTGGCAACGATGCACTAGCATCCCACTGGCTGCCTGTTAGCACGGGCCTTTTAGTTAGCAGAATGAAATGTTTTAATTTCACAAGGATTAATGTCTTTTTTCCTTTCCAGTTTTAAAATGAATGTCACTTGTGTCCGCCTTGCGTGACTGGGGGCGCTCAGGCTCTATTCCATTAGATTCCTATTTTGTCTGGCACCTTCTTGCAGGGAGCAGCTCAATCATGCATCTAGTTTGTGTGTTTATTCCCAATTCAGTCCCCGCATCAATCCCTCATTCATTAGAGCTCACCGGAGGCCTAAAATGTTATTGATGGCAATTTCTGAATGGCTGCCTGCAAATTTGTTCTGATTTAGAGCAGTGCCGCTCAGAGCTGGGTCCCCTGAGCAAATCTGGCCCTCCACCATTTAGCCCCTCTCCAAAGGGTTAGAGGAGATCAGATGGTTTGTGGCCAGCATCAGTAAGCAGGGCATGGCCACAGCGGCGATAGTCCAGTATTTACCTCAGCTGTAAGAGCGGTCGCCACTCTATGCTAATGATGTGCCATCCCTGTTTGGAGTGAGGCATAGTGGGGGGTCTATCTTAGCCGCATTGGCACTTTCAGGAGCAACGGATTAAGCTGTTTCCATGACAACTAAGTAATGTGAGTGAAGCGGTCATATGCACAGTTTAAAATTGCAAACCTTTTCTGCAAACTGGTTTCAGGTGTGCTCTTGTACATCTTTAACTGTTCATATATTTTGTTTGTGTGCATTATTTAATATATTTAGTACTTACTATCACAGTCAAATTAAAATGGTGTGCTAATGTGTTATTGTAGTAGGCTATTCCTTCAGTTGAAACAATGTTAATGAATGTTTATCTATTAGTTGCATTACATTAAATGTAAATTGCATTAAGAAGCATATTGCTGACTACTATATTTCTGTGTGTATTTAGCTGGCATACCTTGTGAAATTATGAGCGGGACTGGGCTACATGCGCCAAGAGCTTTGAGCATAACTGCTTCATAAGTGGATTTTAATCGATGCCTGTCTAACAAGAGTCCCCGAAGCTTTGAGAATAACACTTTCAGTTGAACGTCTTCTGATACTCCTTGGGGACTTCTTGTTAAAACGCGGAGAGCCCTAGAGACGGGAAGTGGATTATCCTGCAGTCGCGGAGGCCTTTAGAGATCTGCTCTAAGCCTAGCAGTTGCCAGCATTGGCTGCAGATGATTCACAGTGTTACAATGATTACTATGTGGGTCACATTGATGGATATATGAGAGAGAGAGAATTTGTGTATGTTTATTTTTTTGTGTTTGTTTTATATGGGGTAGTCTACTAAACAGCATATGCAATAAGCATTATGTTAAAAACCATATTGCAGGGTTGTAAAGTTTACATGAGAGAGAGAGAGAGAGAGAGGATGTATTCTCCTATGCCACTGAGCGTAATTAATTGTGGGGACATGTATATAAATGTTTGCCGATGGAGCCAGGTTCATTGAGTTGTACAAAGCAATGCAAGAAAACAGTTGTGCTTGTTAGCCAGTTTTCATGCATTTAAAATGGTCTCTGTTGTTTCTGTTGAATTAGATTCAGCTACTTAGGTAGCTTGTGTGTGTGTGTGTGTAGCTGGTGTGTGTTTGGCCTAGCTGTGCTGGTCACATTGCAAAGGAAGCAGAAACAGGCTGGGTTTCCAGCAGTCTGCACCCTCCAGACTAAACAAAAGTCAAATTGGAGTTTGCGTTCGGATGATCAAATTCACCTGAAAGAGCCCGGGTAAAACCACAGCTTGGGGCTAGCCTGCACGGTTAATGAATTGTGAATACAGCGCAGTATGTTTACTGAATGAGCTGAAGTTCTTCCTTCATCTAAATATTTACCCTTGCAACTAAAATACATGGAGCCCGACACTGTTATCAAAGCAGTAGGCAAATACACGCTTAGCGGAAGTGATTCCTTCAATAAGTCCTACAAATGATTATTAGAGATTATTAAATCTTGCTAACATTCTCGTGTGCGTGCAGGGACCTCGTCCTACGCCCAGCAGGGATATGGCTGGGAGTCCAAGCTGTACAGCCTGGAGCACGGCCACGAGCGCCCAGCCGACCGCAAGAAGAAGAGCCTGGGCCTGGCCACGCTCAAGCGGCGCTTCATCAAGCGGCGCAAGTCCAGCCGCTCGGCGGACCACGCGCGCCAGATGCGCGAGCTGCTGTCGGGCTGGGACGTGCGCGACGCCAACGCCCTGGCGGAGGAGTACGAGGGCACGGCGGCCCTCAAGGAGCTGAGCTTCCAGGCCAGCCTGGCGCGGGCCGAGGCGACCGGCCTCCAGCGGGACCTGGCCGCCCTGTACCAGCACAAGTACTGCACGGACGTGGACCTAATCTTCCAGGACGCCTGCTTCCCGGCCCACCGGGCCGTGCTGGCGGCCCGCTGCCCCTTCTTCAAGACGCTGCTGTCGTCGTCGCCGGGCTACGGCGCCCAGGTGCCGATGGACGTGGCGACGGCGGGCATGGACGTGCCCATGTTCTCGGCCCTGCTGCATTACCTGTACACGGGCGAGCTGGGCGCGGGGGGGCAGCAGGACGCGCGGCTCCAGAACGTGGACGTGCTGGTGCAGCTGAGCAAGGAGTTCGGCGCGCCCACGTCGCTGGAGGCCGACATGAGGAGCCTGCTGGACTACATGTGCCACTACGACGCGCTGCTCAGCTTCTCCCCCTGCGACGGGGAGGGGGAGAGGGGGGGCGCCCCGGACGAGGACCTGCGCGCCCACAAGGCAGTGCTGTCTGCGCGCTCCCCGTTCTTCCGGAACCTCCTGCAGCGGCGCATCCGTACGGGCGAGGAGATGACGGAGCGCGCGCTGCAGGCGCCCACGCGCATCGTGCTGGACGAGTCCATCATACCTCGCAAGTACGTGCGCGTCATCCTGCACTGCATGTACACTGACGCCGTCGAACTGGGCCTGGTGCTGCGCGGCAGCCCGTCCGCAGGCAGCCTGGGGGAGGTGCAGGCCTTGGTGGCGGGGGGACGCGGCCCCACTACGCGCACCGAGGAGGCCATGGAGCTCTACCACATCGCCCTGTTCCTGGAGTTCAGCATGCTGGCTCAGGGTAAGATGCCCCCCACCCGCCTCTACAAGCTGCTGACTAGGAGCGTAAAGGAGGACAGCTTTTTTTATTAGATGTTCTCATTATTTATATTATTTATATATTTTATTCTTTCCTTGTATATCTTTTTATATATGTATCTTTTTTAATATATGTGTGTGTGTGTGTGTATGTATGTGTATATATATATGTATATATATGTGTATATATATACATGTATGTGTGTATATATATATGTGTATATATATACATGTATGTGTATATATATGTGTATATATATATATGTATATATATATATATATATATATATATAATGTGTATATGTATGTGTATGTATATGTATGTATGTATATGTGTATGTATGTGTAT
>JAODUH010000015.1:2871270-2899546 GCA_027564835.1 Typhlichthys subterraneus | reverse complement strand
AGGCAGATTTCATACAGCCTGGCAACACAAGCTTGCTGAATTCTGATTGGATAAAAACTCTAACCTAAAAACAACACCTGTAGTAGTCTTAATTATGGTAGTAGCCTATACAATATTAAATGGAGTAACATTAGTCAGGAAACAATTTACTTACCTGGTTTGTATCCTACCACACATGCCCATAGTAGAGTTAGGTCAGCATCTGCAAAAATAAATCGCAGTAACTGAACCAGAGAGTAAAAGAGCGTAACATAGCACAATGCCGATAGGCAGCAGCAATCCATTTCTGTCAAATAAACAAAATACACTGGACACACTGAGAACTTCTCTCGGCAAAACGGGAGTCTATGCAATGCCCCGTCACTTCCTATCTCATTTATTCAAAATAAAAGTACGTATTGAACCTTTTACATGTCGTGTGTAGCCTGCACATAGAACTATATAATAACGAGCCTGCATCTAAGAACTTTTTTCAAGGGCAGCTACTGGATACAATACAATCGCTAAATTGTTTTAATAAATAACAGTTGTTTTTTCCAAATTATTTAATGTAAATCTAAGAATCAAATTGTAATGTTAAACAACGCCTAATACTGTATTGCACATTGACAGAAAATGTAACTAACCCTGTGATAAAAGGAGAAACTGTGAGGCCTGAATAACTATATTCCCTATTTATTCCCTTTTTTAAATTCCTATTTGACCTTAGACCCTGTACTTATTTTATAGAGAGCTTGGCCTTATTCATAATGCACATGGCAGTGATACAATTAAATAAATACAAGTGGCTGCACAACATATGTTTATCTTAAGATAAACTTATTGTGGATAATTGCATTATGTTTATAAAATAGACCACTCACCTACATATTTACTATTTACCCAGAAATCTATCTCCCAGTATCAGTAGCCTTGATAGCATTATTGTACCATACATTAAACTGTGCGGGAAAGTTGAGGGACGTTTAACAGAAAAGGCTAAATGAATCTCATTTATATCATGCTTAATATATTATTCATTAATATCTGTATGTGTTCAGCATTAAGTGACACCCATCCAAGATGATACATATCAAAGGGGTGTTGGAATGCCCTTTTATCCTCATTGCCGTCTGTACATTAATGTTACCTCCGTCCTGTAACACTTCAAACGCCTTCATATCGGTTAGGTAGGCTACTTAAATGATAATTGATCATTTGATCCGATCCAATATAATATGTGTCTGGTGGGGCTATTTTATTCTTAACCGTTTAAAAATGATTAAATGCATAAAGACTGTGGGTTTATCTCTTTAATACAGCTGTTACAGATAGTACGTAGTAATGATTGGACGTTATCTGCGAACACCGAGATGCCAGTGCTGTATGTGCTGTTGAGATGATGTCATGTTTTTCAAGTACGCAACCTGCAACATCCGGGTTTTTTCACTCTGTTTAGTTCTTTGGTCCCCATCAGCTAGCTAGCAGGCTGTCAAGCTGTCAAGTGGAGAGGCTGGGGCTAGCGTTTCGGCCATCACAGCTCTGGCCCAAATTTTCATTAGAGAAGCAAAATATACCTTACACCGCCAACCGAGAAAAAGTAATGCATCCCTGGCTTAGACAGGATAGGGAGTTCCGCAGTTTGACAAATTATATGCACTGAGACGATTGTTAGCTAACTAGCTAGCCAGCTTAGCTAACCCCAAACCCCCCTCATCTCGTCGGTGTACCGTACCCTCCTTGGCGTAACTGCGGCTAGTCAGTTCGTCTACCGTCGTTGTTTTTATATCTGTTAGCCGCTCTTTGGATATTTGGTAAGTCATTCTTCATATTAGTTGGGTACTATTTATTATTTTGCTACATGTCACACACTGTACTTTTGAATAATCCCAGTTAGCTATGTTTAGCATAGCGATTAGAACCAGGCCGCGGGCTCTCCGTGCCAGATCGTTCGCTAAAGGTTTATGGTGGTGGTGAGAGGCCTCCAAAAGTTGGTTTGTGAGGGACAAGGGTCAAGGCCCGCAACCAAACAAGAGTTTGTTTATTTTTGTTGTGCTGTTGCAACTTTTTTATGTCAAAGAACCGTGACCAAAGACCCGCTGCTATTTCACATTGCAATGATGTCGCACTCAATCAAACCCCTTCAGCATAGATAGTGTCAAATCCACCTGTGATTTTTGTAGGAAAGAGAAATGCCAGTCGGTAGCTACCGTACACTAGCAGTGTAGGCAATGGCATTTCGCTTAAAATAACCTTAACGAATGCGTACGTAGACTGTGCTGCTAAAAGCACGGCAGCGAAATGTAATTGAAAGAAATATTATTCTTCTTTTGTAGACGTCGTCATTCAATTGCTATACCGTTTTACAGTAGTTTCATCAGTGCTAGTACAGTATGCCTAATATGTAGCAAAATATGTACCCAACTCTACTATTTTTAGACTTGAGCAGGGTGCTTGAACTCCAAGATGCTAATCTTTTTACCATAAATGGATGACAGCTGCACCATTTGTTTTTACCTAATCTATTTTGAAAACGATTATTTTGATTGACTATTTAGGATCCATATTAATATTAGTCATATAGGCTATTAGTCATATAGGCTATAATGTTTGCCTTGAAATAGTGTGTATGCAAGAGCGCAATGATTATTGCATTATAACGTACCATAAGATACATTTTTGCCTTCTTGTTTTTTTATTTATTTTTGTAACCCTGTTACTTTTATTTCAACTTAAATTGTAGGTAAAAAACCAGGGTACAATGGGGGCATTTTTGGACAAGCCAAAGATGGAAAAGCACAATGCCCATGGAGAGGGCAACAACCTGAGCTATGGTCTGAGTAGTATGCAGGGCTGGCGAGTGGAGATGGAGGATGCACACACGGCTGTAATCGGTCTGCCTCATGGTCTGAACCTCTGGTCCTTCTTCGCTGTTTACGATGGGCATGCTGGTTCCCAGGTTGCCAAGTACTGCTGCGAGCACCTTCTGGAGCACATCACCAGCAATGCAGACTTCCAGAGTGCCCTGGAGGAAGAGCCCTCTGTGGAGAGCGTGAAGAGCGGCATCCGCACGGGCTTCCTGCAGATTGACGAACACATGCGGACCATCTCGGAGAAGAAGCATGGCGTGGACCGCAGTGGCTCCACCGCTGTAGGAGTGATGATCTCGCCAGGTCACGTCTACTTCATTAACTGTGGAGACTCACGAGGGCTCCTCAGCCGAGGCGGGGCTGTGCACTTCTTCACGCAGGATCACAAGCCCAGCAACCCCCTGGAGAAGGAGAGGATCCAGAACGCGGGTGGCTCTGTGATGATCCAGCGGGTGAATGGGTCTTTAGCCGTTTCCCGGGCCCTGGGAGACTTCGACTACAAGTGTGTGCATGGGAAGGGCCCCACAGAGCAGCTCGTCTCACCCGAGCCAGAAGTTTATGCTATAGAAAGAAGTGAAGGGGAAGACGAGTTCATTGTGCTAGCTTGTGATGGCATCTGGGATGTCATGGGCAACGAGGAACTGTGTGAGTTTGTCAGGTCCAGGCTAGAGGTTACAGATGATCTTGAACGAGTCTGCAATGAAATCGTTGACACCTGCTTGTACAAGGTATTTTTTGGCGTAATAATTAATTTTATATATAGTAATATGCTGTTTGTGACACACCCTCAACACATGTTAATTCTAGTTTTAAAAGCATCATATTAATTATGATTTTCTTTCAACAGGGAAGCCGGGACAATATGAGTGTTGTGCTGATTTGTTTCCCAGGAGCTCCAAAGGTATCTCCAGAAGCCGTAAAAAGAGAGGCAGACCTGGATAAATACTTGGAGAACAGAGTAGAAGGTACAAGAGAGAACTCAAACCAACAAATGTTGCAAATAAATGTAGAATGTAAATCAAATGTATGCTCCGTTAGCCAGAAGTTTGGATTATTATCTTTCTAGTCTTCATGCACTTTTGGCTAATTTTGTTCTTCATACTAAAATCTGTACACACATATAATGCACTTTATTGTCACAATTTGCATGATGATTTGTTTGTTTATACAGGGCTCCAGACTGCGACCATTCGGTCACATTTTACAACTATTTTCTTTAAAAGTGCGCATACATTTTCTAAGTAGTCGCACCAGTGCGACTTTCCGGCAACCACTTCAAACTTTTGATGCTCACGTCTGTAACGTCAGTAGTCAGTCTAGGCCTGTTGCAATAATTACTATATCACCTTATCGTGCGATATATGGAAATGACCTCGTTCATTTTTCTGACCACGATGATATTGTATCTGCCCGCTTTGCTGACATAAGTTAAAGTACTGCGCTGCTCCTGTGCTCGTCGCTCGTGTCTCTCTCGCTCGTCTCTCTCTCGCTCTCTCTCACACACACACACACGTACAGAGCAGACAGCGACAGCTGATACAGGTTCCTAAAGGCCAATGAGTAGGCTATATTGTATTGTTTAGGTAAAGGTATTTTTCCCGACGACTGCATAATTCCAGCCAACTACATTTAGAAGATTAAATGCAAAATACAGCATTTGTTTCAATGTTTATAGACTACCTGCTTTGCCAAGCAATGAAACGGGTGTAACAAATCACAACGAATAATTCATGTCACATACAATAGCGGAACAGAGGTGCGTTTAGAATTAATTAAAAATGTTCAGTTCCGTGCTTGCGCTCGCTGCAAATGGTTTGAGGAGGTATAGTTCTTAGTGAACACACTGACGCTGGACCAAGGGCGTTGAAATGTTTACACAAAAAGTTCAACACTTTTATAACCAATTAAAAAAAAAAAACATATTCAGAGTCAATGGAAGGTGTTAATCAATTTAAGTTCAATGTACGGTATACGATTGTCTACTTTGTCATTTGAAATTGTCATTAATTCACCAACAGAGATTGTCAAGAAGCAGGGAGACGAAGGAGTCCCAGATCTAGTCCACGTTATGCGAACATTAGCATCTGAGAGCATCCCCAACCTCCCACCTGGAGGAGAGCTGGCAAGCAAGTGAGTATGCCTAGTGATAATAATAATCTATTGGAGTGTGATCATCCACCCATGAAAGCTTCTACCTTAATTTGTAGCAAAACTAACATGTGATTTGATGTCTGTCTCCCTCAGACGCAGCGTTATCGAAGCAGTGTACAACAAATTGAACCCCTACCGAAGTGATGACACAGTAAGTAACCCCTTTTACATTTGGGATGGGGGAGAATGCATGTAGTTTGCTATGTACAGTAACTAGCTAATTTCAAAACCCAGTTTTGTCCATTCTAACACAAAAATGTTGCATTGTTTTAGCTGTTGCTTTGGTGGTACATAATTTTACAAAATGTAGTTAAAAAAAAAAAAAGCAGTCTTATTCTGGTGTAGGTATTGGGTTTCAATATTGGGATTAGAATATTCTATTTAGCTTTTTGCATGCATATTTACCTTTTTGATCAGTATTTTCTCGGTTAAAACAAAATCCATGTGTTTGATATTCCATTGGTTAAGCCTACACACTAATCAACGCAATCTGTTTCAATTTGATTGCTCTGTAAGAAGAGAGATGGGGTCTATTTTCAACACTGACTGCCATTGGCTATTGAACACTTTGCAGAGCTCCTATTGGTTCATTGTTAATCAATCTCAGACTGCAGTGGCTATTTTCAAGTCTCAAGCCCCGCTAACGACTATGACGGACTATTGAAGATTACGTCTGCAGGCTAATATGAAATTAATGCAACAGCAGTCAGTGCAGACAACATTTATTAATCTAATAAATTGGACTAAATATTTTATTGGAATGAATTTATGCCAATGTAACAACATTGCTTTTGATTTATTGAATGGTGGATTAATATTTGTATAATTCCAATATTTTGCTCAACCAGTGAAATTTGTCTGACAGTCTATTTCGATTATAGTTTAACAGCTTGATCAGGTATTAGACTATTGTATGTTGCTCCATTGTTTATATTCTATGTGGTGTATCGACTGTTAGCAGTAGGCTAGCAGTTAGCCTAATATACTGTATAGCCTAGTCTTCAGTAGCCTATAATGCAGGTTGTCTATTGCTTTGTACTCCAAAATTTAAACTTGTTAACGTGTGGAATTAGGTTAGCAGGTGAACATGAGACCTGTAGCGGAGACACTCAGATTTGATGGTAGCGATGTGCCAAACTGGTGCCGGCCATTAAAAAAAATATATGTATGTTAGTAAAAAATAACAAGCTTTGTCTATTTGCTATAGACCTGGCCAGACGTACGTAATTTTCAAAGGTTCCGACGACCATATAAAGGACCACTGGGTTTAAAATTTCCCTATGGGAAATATGAATGGCGTTTTCGATATTCAGCTCGTACCATGGTCTGTGATTAACTTGTGTGTTGCAAACTTACTGGTTTTGTCAAAGGAACATATTCCCACGGGAAAAAAAATGGTATTTCACAATTTCGATATCGCTAACTAAAAGTAAGCATTTTGCTACGTGCAAGCTATTTCTCCAGTGCATATATAATACATCACAAAATTTTTATAATGGAAACTTGTTAGTATGTCTTTTTATTTTATGAAAACTATTGAAATACCTGTAACATATTATCTATTGAAAGTACCTCGCACAATGATTCAAAGGGATGCTATAGTGTACCTTTCTTTCAAATCGAGATGTCTAATCTTTACTTTTTACTTTTGCAGTTAGCAAACAGCATATAACTTGCGAACGAAGACGTCAACATATCTTAAATGTACGTCAAAAGCTCAATTTATTTCCACGGAATCAAACCGGAGCAGGGCATAACCCAAAACTAAACAATAAGAAATATACCATTCTGTGATCATATTCACTTTTTAAATTTAGACAAGTGCTACCAACAAGTGCTACTAACTGTGAGCAGTGATGACAAAACTGGCAAGGTCTATTGATTACTACTGAAGCTAAAAATAAATATTGTTTTCGGTCCAGCCCCTACAAATTGGAGAGATTACCAATGTACATACCATATCTATGCTAACGAGTTAAAGCTACATTACTTAGAGTCAACTAGGGCTATTGTTTATAGCAGAAATATTTACAACATCCTCATTTCTGTTTTAACCCTGTAGGCTACAACTACAATTAATGTCACAATTGAAAGTGTGCCATACTAACGTAAGCTACCGTATTTCTGTTTCGGAGAATGTAGATAAAATTAATACACAGCGTAGGCTACTGTAGGAACAGGTTAGGTGGTGATCAGTAAAAACTGAGGCAGGCACAGTTACCAGTACCGAAATTGAGGGCCCGGCACCGGTATCGATTCAACCCTAGTGTAAAAAAGCAATCTGAGCATATAATGCACTAATACAATGCAGCATTTATGGCTATATTCAGTTTAGTTTTTATGGCAAGGACTAGACGTTGGTAAAGCGTGGGCCGACCCATATCTAGCGTGTCCCACGGTTGGGCGGGTTCGGATAAGCTTATCAGAAAATATTGCAGATGGGCTCGGTCAAAATGCGGCAAAGCAACGTCCCCGACCAAGTAATAAATGTCTACTGAAACTAGAGCCCGATATTATCGGCCAAAATTCGCATTTTACAGATGCATTTGTATCAGAGATATTTTCACCGATGTGAGAACTACACGCTGTTAGCAGCCGGTAGGTTGGAAAAGATTAAGAAGCATATTGCCGCTGTCTCCCTACTCCAGCCAGTGTTCTTACGATTTATGCTGCCTTGTCGGAAAATGCTACCGTAGTGCATGCCATATCGAAAATCGCTACATTACGTGTTCATCGTTCCCATTTCTGAGATCCTATAACTCTCCCAGTAATGAGATTACAGCTTCTTATTGTTTCATACATTGCACACATAGCTTTATGCCAACATACTCTTATCGGAAATTGACATGGGGAAATTACAAATGTTCCCAAACAATCTTTAAGTTGTTGTTAATGGTGTGAATTGGTTTATCATTATGTAAATAATTATTAATTACACAATTGTTAATTACAACCTGGCAAATAACGTTAACCGAATCATGTTCTACATGTAAAATGACAAGAAGCCTTATACATTTGTTAAAAACATGCAATAACAGTACTAGCTAGAAATCCATATTACGTAACAGAAATCTATGGGCGTTGTCTCAAGCATGAGGAAAATGACTAATTTACAGTCTACTGAGATCCCTCCTGTATTCTGCTGTTTACTGTTATGGGTCAGGATGCCTAGCCGCGGGGTCTGATAAAGTATTAAAGCATTGAATTTAATATTCTCAAAATAAAGCCTCAAAAGCAGACAGCCGTCTGTGATGGTATGTCCATTGACAGGACGCATGTCTGCAGTGTGGAAATTATTCAGTGTTCTAGGAAGACATTCAAACATTGAGCGTCAATATATTTTTTATTAAAACACGGGGAGCAAAGCTACTGACATAATAGTAAAAAAATGCATAAACTAGGTGGCTTACTTGCATAAAAAAATTATAAACTAGGTGGCTTACTTTTTAAAATCAATTCGTCCCGTTAAGCAGTTGCCTGTATAAAGACAACACGAGCGCTGGTGGCAAAATAAATTGCACACTACCTCACTATAAAGTTGGTTAGGTCTTTGTTTATTTAGTAGTAGCCTATACACCGAGGCGCTACTGCCTATAGGCTATGCAATCGTGTATTATGCTAGCGTAGCCTCACAGGCCCCAGATATGTGCTGTTTTAACGTGTGAATATGTATGAGTTTCCTTTGTCGTCTTGTGTCTGACTGTGTCCCGCCCCCCTCCTCACAGCTGAGCCGTGTTGATGTTTATTGTAGTAGACTTATAACAGCACAAACTAACGCTTGTAGAACTGTACTGTCTTATTTTAGTAAAATAATCGTATTTATTTTATTAAAATAAATAAGCAATAAAGCATAACAAATATGCTACAAGTTAAGCTACACAAACATTCTCCTGTACAGTCAGTGCCGGTATAGCTTGTAGTGCAGGCTGTATTGTACTTTGAACAGTGTCGTGTCTGAACGGGAGCTCGTGCCGACACGCCCTATTCAATAGTGATTAATATGGAATCTCCGAAGCTCAAACGACATTTGGGCCAGCTCTAGTACCTATTTAGCTCGCACATTATGCTTATTTTTATTAAATATACTTGTACAAATATTTTTACTTTTTTACTTTATTTATTACAATCACTTTAGTTAAAATAAGAGGGTAAATCAGCTCCTTAATTTATTCTCTTAAACTGTAATGAAAATAGTTGAGTTTAATTTGTAGTTTTTAAATTGTGTATAGTCATGGTACTCAATTACAGACCACCTAACTGTTCCATGACAAAAAAATAAAACATTTATTTTCAGTTAATGTTAAGATTTTGAAGATGAGTATAAAGGCAGGGTCTGTCATTCTCAAACGCTTGCCAACTTCTAGCTCAAATCAAAACAAATTCTATACGAAATTCCGCCCCACACATTGGAAACCCATTGGAACGTGTAGGGCGTTGTTGTGAGCAGTGTTCGCCTTTTTTTTATTTTTTATTTTATGGATGTGTAGAAGTACCGCATTGCAACAATGACGGAAAAATCTGAAGGCCGTCCACCAGTTTGACAGATTACACTAAGGGAAATCTACCATTCCTGAAACAGGATGCTGATTTCAGTCTTTTAATTGCATGTTGAATCAAACTATGTTACTATCATCACTAAAGCTAGTGTCTAATAGGCACGCTCGTTTTTAAAGTCATGAGCATTCAAATGGAATCCTATATTGAGAACTAAACATGTCGCAGACACCGCCCCAGTGCACTGATTTCAGTTAAGTGGCCGGCAACTCTGAAGCCGGTTATAAACAAAGCCACACTTTTGCGGTTTCTCGCTGATGGCTGAATCTTTGACTTGAAAGCTGAAAGGTTAAATTTGTAGCCTAGGCTGGTTGGATGTCTTGGTTTAATTTCTAGGGGTGCAGACATGCACCAATCAGTGTAAATATAGCTATTGTGCCGAAACACTCTAAATTTTATAGTGCAACAGGAAAGTTTGTTTTTAGCTCTCTTTTGAAAAATGTAATATTAGAGAAACACACAATCAATGGGCCTAATACTAAGGTAGGGAATTTATTCTAACATAGGCCTAATCGTGGAAGAATACAAAGCTCGGCCGAGGCAGCTGTTCTCCCTAAAATGTCATGTTTTTGATCCGTTTTGTTAGCTAGCGTTCATATATCATACATGCATTTGGTTAAACAGACATCAGACTGCGTATCTGCCCCACAAATCTGATCATCTGGTCACTACATGGACTATTATGTAGTCTGTTCAAGTATGTGCTGGCTACAGTAGCCAATAATTACATATTCCAACATTTGAGCGCAATCTTTCTCTTAAACCAAAAGCACGTTTGGCAAGTAGTCGACAAGGAAGACATGAAGAGAGGCAGTTTAAACTGCCTGAACACAGGAACATTTTCAATTTCTCACAAAAGTTGCTACTTTTTACTTGGTGCGTCGCCAGCAAATTGTGTCATCAAAACCAAGACAACATGACAGACAACTGTCGTGGTGGCTGGCTGTGAATTATTACACTGCCCCCACAATATCACTGAAAAGACTAAGCTACATATGCGTTTATTTTAAATAAATCTTATTCTGTCCTGCTAAACCGAGTGTAAAATGGATACGAACGCAAAACTAAGATACAGTTAATAATTGTGCCTAGTTTTGTCGTAAAAAAAACCAATGACTGTTAAATAGATGACGGAATATTTTCCACCCTGCCCATCAAAATGACGGACGACGATAAAGTCTACCACAACCACTAAATTAAATTTATGTATACAATTGTCAAAAATGTTGTATTGTGCATAAATTCAAGAGCACTGATTGGTGGGGAACTCGGGCGTTTGAGTTTCTGTCAAAACTGTTGCTCTTCAAAGGTCTTGATCAGCTCATCAGTGCCCATCCGCTTACACTTGCTATGTAGTTCACTGCAACCTGATCAACTGTTGATAAGAAATTATCTGGATGTCAAGCCAGAGTCTGAAGGGTTTTTCCATCCTCTCCCCTCTTGTCAAGGACTCTGCGTCCACAGACGACATGTGGTAACACAGCCCCCTACCACTAACACAGCATAGAGTTTACACACCGACACCCTCTCAAGACCCACAGCAGCTCAGCTCAGCAGTCTGCCTCTCCGCCACTCTGAGCATTTCTGGTTTCTAAGAAGGGAATTTCATGGGAGGAGGAGAAGGAGGTGGAGAATTGCACGCATACCTGGAATAGTGCAACACCTGTCCGGTGGAGATCAGGATTCCCCATCGTTGTCTCCCCTTTTATGTTGAACCAGTCAATATTTTCCTTCCTAAAGTAACCCATACAACATGAGTCCACCCCCCCCTTTTTATTTTTTATTTTTATTAATCAGCTTAAAGATTATTTTTTTTGTTGTTGCTGTAATTAATTTGATTCACATTTCCTTGCGTGTGTTTGTATATTTCTGTTTTTGTGAAGTGCAATTGTCCTGTACAAACAGCCTGTATTTAATGCAGCTTGATTTTAAGTTAAAAAATGAAAGAAATGAAAAAGAACCTTTTTTATGCACTATCTGCCTTTTCTTTTTTCCTGCTGTTCTGGAGTTCTAACAAATGTCTATTCAGTGAATATTACTGTTTGTCCTCCAGGTGCAAATTCTTCTTTCTGCCCTTGCTTTTTTCTTTTTTTTTTCCATCTTTGCTCCTTTTAAGAAACGGGTAAATTGTATAGGTTGACAGCACAGTAAGCTCTATATATCAAACCATTCAAATCCCAACAAGTTTTAATTTTCCTGTGTTTTCTTTTTTAAATGTTTTTATTTTTGTATGTTTTTCTGTACTTGTTCAAATAATAATGGCAAAGGGTTATCAGTCATTTTGAAAGCCTGGGATGATGACACCTTTAATTTCATGCAGGCTAACCATGAGTGTTTCCACATACCTTGTGTAATGATTTGGCTCACTGAGACCCTTGTTTAACACTTTGTCTGTGCAAATAGGTATGTACATGTTCATGGGTGCTTGTGAGTATGTATGTATGAGTGCACGTGTGTGTGTGTGTGTGTGTGTGTGGGGGGGGGGGGCTAGGCACTGTAGGGGACAGTCTAACTGAGATTTGCTATGATAGTTAAACTAGGAAACCAATACAGGCTGCAGAGTAAGGGAATTGCTCCTCCAGATCAGAAGCCACATCATCTGTCTTCAGCCATCTTGTCATATCAAGACTAAATATGGCTATCACTACTCATTCCAAACTTCTGCATTTCAGTTTACATGCTATTTGAACAACATTAGATGCAGTATATATCACAGTGGCATGAAAACACAAGTAACATTTGCACGTGGCATGTGATGGTGTGTAACTAGTCAGGGCATTGTCTAGTTTATTTATCGTCCTAATGTCATGTTGAAATATCCTTTCCTACATGTACATTGGCCATCATGGGTGCCACATACATTTTGGTTTCAGCATTGTGATCATACAGCGTTTTTATTTTGATGAGATCAGATTTTGTATGCGATACAAATAGACTATTAGATCATAAACCTAATATTATTTGGTAGTTTCCATGATTTAAACAGTTGAAGCACTGTATATTTGAGAGAAAATAAGTTTCAGTCTGCAGACGGGGAAAAAACACTCTTAACATCAAGGTGATCTTAACAATGAAATGGTATGTAATTGTAGATTTTAACCAAAAACAAACCCACTAATTGGTATGAGGTCTCCTATTTGTGTAGCACCGTTATTCCCATCCTATTTGCTCTGTGTAGAACCAGCCCGCCCCCAAAAAAAGAAAAATGCCAGAGCACAATAGTTTGCTGCTACAGTATAGTGTGTAATCTATGGGTTGATTTGCAGTTGTTTTTTGTTCGTTTCTTTCCCTTTTCAAATATAGTCTGACTAAATCTATATTTAACACACACGAGATGTATTTCTTGAAAAAAATGTCTTGATTTATTTTTCTTCCACTAATTGTCTAATATTTTTAAATTCATGTATGTAAATATTTTTGACTTTAAACCTTCAAGGAATAAATCGTGCCGCTTGAGCATTTTGCTGTGGACAAGATACTATTTAGTTTTCTTTCTTGGGACATTTGATCAGTTACAGTTGGCTATGTTAGTGACGCAAAACCTTTCGTCGTTATGTTATTGGTCCCTCTATCGGCTCATTGATTGCACCATAGCAATGACTTTACACAGCATTATGTGCCCAATGTTAAATATGTCCAACTGACAATCTAAACAAATTTACTGCACTGGTTGCTATTTTTCAGTTTCCCACCCATGGTCAAGTTTTTGAGTCCTTCAAATGTGCTTTAGTGGCAAAGGTAACAATATCTAGCCATTGCCAAACTTGAATTAAACCATAAGAACAAGAATAACTATTGTATAATTTTTACTGAATATTATGTTTCTTCTGGGACGGAATGGTAAGCAGTTAAGGTGTAGCTATAAATGGTGCAAACATTGTTATAGATATCATTATGTTTTTGTAAGGATATGAAACAAGCTGGCCATATTAACACCGTTCAATTGACGTAAGGAATCACGATCATGCCATTACTTGTTCCAATGTTATTCTTGGAATTGTAAAAACTCAATTTATTTGGTTTTGCTACATGTTTCTTTTCCAATTACAGAGCAGAGTGCTAAATATCACCTCACTTTGAAGTTGCATCTAGAAATATTTTTTTAATTTTCTGTTATTTGATAAAGATCTACAATAATGTTAGTACATCATTTAATATGCCAAGATACTTGCATGAAGTGAACAAAATGTAAAATCTTCATGAACCTTAAAGGCAGTTAAGCTATTGTTAGTGTATTTCATTTGTTTATTTAGTATCTTGCATCTGTATATTTTGGTGCTGGTTTGTTTGGAAAGTGACTTCATGGCTGTAAACTACACAGCAATCACTAATAACTGTAAACTTGTAAGGTTTTAACAATTAAAGAATTATATCATACAAGCATAATGAAGAACCTTTATATGTAAATCCATCTGCAACCAGGGTCCCTGTTCTGACATTACCAGTGGTATTGCTTCATCTTCATAACATGTAATTCAGGGTGTGATAAAATAATTAATTTTAGTTAAATGCAGAGAATCCACTCATTAACTCAAATCAATAATGTAGGAATGTACAAATATACAATTGTTGGCTGTGTGTTACATAGGTATGGGTGTTATATTTCAAAAGCCCCCCCCCCCCCTTCCCCAGCCCCATTTAACAAAAATAATTAACAAATTGATCCCAAATCATCCACACTCAACATTTTAAAAATTCCTGAAACTGAAATACCTCATGTTTACAGGAAGCATTTTTTTGTGTTTTATAGATAGATCTAACCATTTATGAAGCATATGCAAAGCTCAATTTTCTGCCTATTGAAATTAAGTGAGCATTTATTTTAAAGCCTTGCTATGTTTCTTCCAAACGTTGTGAGCTTGTAAGACTCATTCTACGTGAGAGCAACGATTCTATGGAGTACAGTATTTGACTGAAATGTGCTAACATTAAATAATATAAGTGGTCACTGCAAAAGATAATTTATTATAGTAACTAGGAAAATTATTTACCTTGTCCTATAGAACAATGCTGCACCCTGCCCCCCCCCCCCGAAAAAAAAATAATAGCCTGAAAACCATTGGCTGTGTATCCTGTGTAGTTCAAATAACTGTATTAGAGTTCAGGGTCCTAGAAATGCGAAATGTGATATTTTAGGCGTGACAAATGACAATGATCAGATGCACTGATTGTCTGTATAATCAGCTATTTTTCTTTTCACACAAAAAATATTGTAGAAAATAAGATGTTATGAAGCTATTAACAGGGTCACCTTTTCGTGCCCGGAATTCATTCTGTATATTAATTTACGGAGGTCTGCCTGCTTAATGTGGAAGAGGTTTTAAATGATGACATTTAATGCGTGACCATAAAGCAGTGATAGGTTGTGTGTCCCCTTACAGGGACACTGGAGCCTCACTTTGCTGACATCTTTCAGTAAATTAATAAGCTCACCGATTTGCCTTACCCAATCGAATTACCCACTAATCTATTTGTTCAAAGAAACACTAAAGGAATGCTAATGGAATTACTTTCTAATAAATCTCTTTCTATGTTAAGGTACTTATGGTATCGACAAAGTGGTATAACATGTTAATATTCACAAGGTACAACTCTTCTACCCTTACTAGTTTGGATTCTTCATTGTTTCCCTGTTACCCTATTGAATCTTGATATTGAACACATTTAAGTTTTCACTCCTGCAGATGATGTCATACGTAACAATACAAATGCAAGTGTTCAAAGATTGGTAACATTGTAAGCATTCAAATGTGCATACATACAGTACATTCATATCTGCTATATTTATGATTACATTCAAGAATAGCTTTAGAGTGATGTAGATAAGTCAATGTTGATTCAAGTGCTTCTCAGAGGCCTCTGTGAGTGATTTTACAAAGTTCAATAACTGTATATTTTGTATTATGGTCTAGCTCCAAAGGAATGGAATCAAAAAAAAATGTTTTAAAAAAAAAAGCTTTGTTCCCTAAATTGTAATATTTGTGTTGTTGATTGAACAAATTGCATTCCTCGCTTGTGAATTGATGCGTCTATATCTTCTACACCTTTATCTCCTTTCATTTTTTATTTAGCCTTTGAAGTTTGAATTCTGATTCTAGTTTGCAGAATGTATCACTAAATAAATGGGTTGTTACCTTTTACCTCATTTCATCTCTTGATCTGTTTGCTGTCGTGGAAACATGCTTTTTCTGCAGGAATGTTTATTAGTGGTCAACAGCATGGAGGTGGCTAATGCTAAATCATGGAATCAGCATTATCTTGCTGCAGTCTCCAGATTGTACTTTAAATTAACTGTATGTTGACACAATTAACAGCAATATATTACAATATATGCAATGCAGTGCAGGATTTATCAAGTGGATATACACAAGATAGATGGTGTATTGGGTTTTGGTATGCTCAAAATCATTGTTTTGCACCCCACCCTCCTATCATATAATTGGCTGGCTCTACTGTGGTTTCATGATATTTCTGAATGCAGAATGGTGTCTTTAATCTGTCCGAATAGATTAATTGTATTTATTTCCTTAACGTACGTACGTACGTGTGTGTGTGTGTGGTGTGACTGCGTCATGGCTCAGGGGACAGGTCAAGGCAATCTATGGCTACTGGGATTTGGAACCATAGGTGTGATTACTATAAATGTCAACATAATGCCATGAGCTGTGTTAAAAGGTCAAATGGAGCTCAGTGGTCAGCAGTTAATAGATCAGGTAGAATTTGGTTTGTTGTTCGTGTGACTGGACACCCTAAAAAGTGTGCTGGTTTTATTAAAAGGTAACATGATAAAACAAATAAAGCACCCTTGCCTGCATGTAAGAAAATTTGACATTTGTTTTACTTGTGTTTTATTTGTGCTTGTTACTTTAAATGTCTAAATAAATTGCGCCTTTAGTACAGTTTTATTCTTAGTCCATATACAGTACTTCTGCCTGAACATATGTCTATAGTCAACCCTTCTGCACAACCCATGATCTAACATTGGAATAATATGGTCAGGTCACATTTTGAGGAGCATTTTAGATAGGCTGGCTAGCCAGAGGGGGGCAGTAATATTTGCTGTGCCAATTAGGGTTGTTTACAAATGCCATAATATAGATTATTTATAGACTCTAATTTTGTCTAGGTAGACCAGTTTTATTGGGTCGCCCTTGATGGTACGGGCTAGATGAAACTGCAGGTGCACTTCCTGACATTTTTAGAAATGACACATTCAAGAATATTAATGTTATGTCCCTGCAATTTTTTAGTTTATTTTTTTGTTTCAGCAGCTTTTGTTATGGTGGTTGCATTGATATACAGTGTTGCTATACTATATATAGAGACACTGGCACATATCTGGAGTTGGTCCCCGGGCGCTGCACAGCGGCTGCCCACTGCTCCCTTGAGGGATGGGTTAAATGCAGAGGATGAATTTCACTACATGTATGTGCGTGTGACAATAGAAGCACCTTTACCTTATATGTTTAAGATTAAAGCAGATGGATAGGATTTGAGAGTTGCAATGAGAGCTAGTAAAGTTTACACAGAGCTATTTTGAACATCAACATCCCAAAACCCACCCGCTCCTCTGGCCCGTTGGCTCACTGTTGTTAAACCCTGGCATTTGCAAACCTGTTCTGTGTGCATTCACGTGATTGACAGGCAAATTGGGTTTTCCGGATCAATCAGGGAAAAGGGTCTCGTCCTGTTGTTCAGAAATGGTTCCATAGCTGGCTAGATGTAAATCAACTTGCATGCAGACTATCAAGCAAAGCAGATGTGACATTCAAAAAGAAAACTTCCACTAATGCACTGCTGTAAAATCCTATTTTACATACAGCTCAACTTGAAAGTTAATAACGTATGTTAATTTGTAAATCTATATTATATCTCCAACTACAACTTACTTCATCCATTAGTGTACTACTGAGGCATATGTAATTCAGGCCACTTGATTGGCTGGCTAGGATCAACGTATAACACAATAGAAATATATATTATAGAAGCTACCAGTCCTTTCCAATATTGGGCTTTTTAACAATTAGAATGTGAAAGATGTGTAAAATGTCCCTCATTAGATCCAAAGCCGCCTCACCTGTGCCCATGGTTTTCCGCTGTCCTCCTCAAAAGAGAAAGAAAACAACTACATCAGCCACATCGGCCATCACCAAATGGAGTCAGGCCGTCATCTGCCTGCCATTGTTTAAGAACATGTCATGCTCTGTTTCTCATGGCAGAAACCCATCTGGGCATGACTAATGCAGCCATGCAGACGCAGCAGGGAGGAGGGGGGGTGACAGGCCTCACGGCGTGGATGCTTTCCACGCTGAGGTCACTGAGCTCCATACTTGCTAATTTGCGTTGGAGTGCACCAGGAGCTCGCTTTTTTTTTTTTTTTTTTTCCTCCCGTGGCTGGCCTATAAAGAAAGAGGAATTTGAATGCTCGTGAGTTAAGCACAGCAAAGCGGAGCATGTCTTAGAGAGAGCAGCCTTTTCTCTGATGCACAGAGAGAGAGAGAGAGAGAGAGAGAGTCTTTCAGGAACATGCACAGGGCTCATTGAAATGCTATCTTAAGAGTTGACCAGGGTCTAAACCAACAACACTTGCACTCAAAATCTCACATTGAAAACTACATTCAGCGATTATCAGCCAGGACACTTCTCCCTTTGCTTTTGATGCTGTTTCTCTTATGGCGCCTAACCGCACACCCCCAACCCATCTCGCTTTCTCTCTCCATGTCCTCTATCCCTGAGTGCACTTGTTGCCCGAGGTCAGTTTGTCACAGAGAACACAAGCTTTTCTCACTTGGCTGTAGCAGCGATTCAATGATTGTGTACAAGCGAGCATGTCGGACAGGGGTGTCATCTGGAACCCCCCCCCCCCCCCCCCCAATTCTCCTCCCCACACCCTTTTCCTGCAGATTCCGCATCAAATATGTCCTCTGCAGTCGGTCATTTGCTTTCTATGTCTGTCTGTCTGTACATGTAGTGCAGGAGTTACTGTCCAACCCGCTGTGAGGTGGCTTACACAAGCTGCTGCCCTGGGAATCCCGGGCCAGCTCATTATCCCCTGAAACGCATGCTCACTGTAAAATGAGGACAGCGAGGGAGGCAGCCTCGTTACGGACACGCACGTAGACTCATTAGCTTCAGCACCTTTGCTTGTTAACGCCTCCCTTCCCGACACCACCGCCCGGTGGCGGTGCGTCACTGCTCTGCACTTGACTGGACGGTTTAGGATTAGTGTCAACGCCAGACCACAGATCAGCAGCCTGGTTTGCGCACACTGTTGTTGGAAATGGTGTAGAATAGAAAAGAAGAATTATAGTTTCATTACAGCTGGTCATCATCTAAGTGTTTTAACAAAAGATCATATAAATTAATAATCAACTAGTGTTTGCATGCAAATGCAGGTATTTACCTTTGTAACAATGACTATCTGTTCTATTTATCTTTGTCTCTTCACAAATGCTCATCTCAGTTCGGGCCTATTGACCAGTGGGGTCATGTGCATGCCTGAGCCTATCAGCGAGTAGTGTCTGTGTCAGGGCCGAGTTAGATACAACAAATGGAAACCATGGAATATGTGATATGTGTGTGATGGGGGTATAGTCTAGTGGTCTGGGTGTTTGACTACTTGGCAGGTTGTGGGGTCAAGCCCTACATGTGGCCCACGTGCACTGTAAATGTTCCACGCCTAACCCTATCTATCTACTCCTGATACTTTTGATAAAATATTCAGCTAAATGACCAGTTGTAATTGTAGTATATAAAATATTGTAGTTAACAAAGGATTGAAAATCAAAAAAGTCGTTTTAAATTAACTTTGAGTAATGACTTAATGAATACATAATCCCAACCTTTCAGGTTTGTCGACCTTTGCCATTTATCATTTTTTCAAGCAGGGATTTTTAGGACGGCCAATAGCATCTACTGACAATATAGTGTAATATAATATTTTGTACATCTGAATTGAACCTGATTTAAAGGAGAAAAGTGTCTTACCTGAAAAAAAGAAACACCTATTACAATTATATTTGTATGATGTTTTCTGGAGGCTTATCTTTTGACTGCACAAGGCCTGGTTCTCCATAAGTACCACGGCCATTGTCTCCTCTCAATCCATAGCAACAATTTTCTTCATACCTCTTTTTCTTAGAGGCCGAGTGTTGTCTCGTTTTTGTGAAGATGTATTGATGGACGCTGATGTATTTGCTTTTGTACCTGTAAAGTCCTTTCATTTCAACCATGGACTCTTTTCTCTCAGTCCCGCAAGCATTGCAAAACGTCTTATTGGGTATTGCTCTACCCGAGGGTCATGTTGTAGCCCCTGTGCATGTGCCTGAGGTCTGCTGTTGGCATGCATCCATGGAGTGCTTAATCCATTCTTCTCGCATGTTGTCATTGCAATCGATCTGCCTTTCCATTCTTCACCACTCTCTTCACCTTCCTCTTCTCCCTCCCCCCAGGACCCAGACATCCTGCTCTTCCGTGGTTTCATCTGAATTAATCCATGGATTACATCCAGTTGTTTCATTAGTTACATTAGTTTTAAAATAATTTTCATCACTTTCTCCCAGTTTATTTGTTTACCCAGTTAGGAGCTAGACCTGTTTCCACACCAATGCATAAAATCATTCCACAGGATTGTTCCACATAAATTCTAATATGGTTACATGGGCTGGGATGGAACATCAATGATTTCACTAAAGTGAACATTTTGGTTTTTGAACCATGCAGCCAAATTGACATTGTTGCTACCGGCTGGATTACAGCTATTGAGGCTCTTTTTAAAGGAAGGTAACAAATCAAAATAGAGCAGGAGCTATTTTCACAACCATATCGTCAAAATAATAAAATAATTGGTTATAAATAAGATATTTTTGTTTTACAAAATTAGGATTTTACAGTTACCACTTAAAAAGATTATCACATATCATTCCGTGGTCTGATAATAATAATAACTTGGTTATATAGTGCATTTTCTATGTAAGTCTGAAAACTGTAATGTCTACTGTTTTAATTACTGATATGATCATGATATATGAATTTTTCACATTTCTGAGCTGGTGGTTTGCCTTAAACTTAAATTTCCCCTGTTTGCATCCATTATAATAGGATATGATGTGTATATAATACACTTAAACAATATACACTATATTAATGTAAAGCAAAGACAAAAAGATTAGTTTTATATGTTTATTTTCTTAATCATTCCACATATACAGTATAGCTTCAGGTTAGCACGTCATGTAGTCAGAGCCTTCTCCTTGTTTTTATCACTTCCACAAGGAACCTTGTGCGTGTAACTTGACATCCCTGGCATGACCAGTAAGATAAAAGTTTAAATATTCAAGTGAAAATGTATTTTCCATAAAGACATCCCCATAGATATCCTCTATTTTTTACATGCTATTTGATAGTTATCAGTAAAAACTAAACAAAGAAAAGTGTTTTTGCTAAATGTGGCTCATAATAATGTTCTTTACAATAGCAGCACTTAGTAGTTCTCAGTCGTTTATATTAGAATAAATTAAATGAATGAATTAACTTTATTGTTATTCTGTGCATTAAAATGTGCTTGGCCTAAGAACTGTGCTAATGGTTGACACCTGCCAAAAATCTTTAAGTTCCATCCCTGAATGTGTATCCACGTTAAAATATGTGTACATAAAGTAGGAAGGAAACACTAAACCCATTTTCTAAAATATAATCACTGTTTCAGTGACAAGAACATATATGATTCATAATGAAAATATCAGATCTAATATAGTTTTTTCAATAATATTAATTGTGCTACTTAAATTGTTGTGTGTATTTTGAGAAGTGCATCTGCTGGGGTTTTAGTTTTCTGTTCAATTTTCTTTCTATCCAAGCAGATATTGGTCACATGATGAGAGGACTATGCATGATTAAGCCTGATCATGTGCCTGTTACCTTTCTTTCAAAAGATACTTCCATTGTGAAAATGCTTCTAATCTCATCATACTTTAAATGGACATCAAGCAAGACCAGAAGATTGGATATTCAAGGTATTCTATCCATCCTGCCAGTATGCACGGCTCAAGAGTAATCAATTGTTTCTCACTTAATTCCTTTTCTTTACTTGGTTTGCTCTTTGCAATGCATTTGTCCATTTTTTACCTTGAAAAAAGACTGTTAAATAGTCTGTGGTATACAATGGTGCTGAACTAAGATGCTTTCTAAAGCGTAACTCCTCTCAATTAAATATATTGCCATAGTTCTTGCTGTATCACTAGGGAATATTGAACCAAAACAGCATAAGAACTATGTACCTCCAGCATTGAACGTGAATATTTAATGTATAGTTTTTCTCCAGCACATTAGATTATTGTATCCATCAATACTCCTGAATGAATAATAAGGGGGAGATTCCCATGCATTCTAAAGATGCATCTTGTTGCCTATTGGTATAGCAATAATGCAGTTGGCATTGCTTCACATTTTGTTGTGACATTCTTCATAAACATTCAAATGCTTTATGGGCACCCAATCAAATAATGACAACTGACAAAAGTCAAATCCAACAAAATGCTCTTATTTTATGTTTCACTGTTACCCTTACAAGAAACCTAAGTCCTAACATGTTTTTATTATTTATTTTTGTAAATTATAGGTTACATACATTAACAGGTTGTTTACTGAATTGCTTCACTATGAATCTGTGTGTGTTTTTATTTTACATATTGCACACCTTCAATGTGTTAATGTAAACACAGCATTATAAATATGTTGTACTGTCATTGTATTACATTATGTGGCCAATTTGAATACCTAACTTTGAGACCAATAAAAGGCAAGTGATATGAAAACTCATATGTGCTCTGAAGATTATGGTTATGTTGGCAGATTGTACACCTACTTTAATACACATGTCTAGTTGGTAGCAAATTAATATTCTCATTCAGATTTTCAAATAAACCTTTTTCATTGAAGTTGGATCTCAAATAAATGAATACATAAGTGTTCACAATTATTTCTCAGAGGAAACATTAATGTTGGGCTGTGTTTGTGTGTAGATAGGTTTAAACAAGTATATGGCATGAATCCTGCCACCCCCTACCCAGCCATCCACAAATGTCCCATTCTCCTTCTGCGCCAGCCATCTTTATCTGATGATTTTCCAGCCAAAAGCGGAAATTGGATTTGGTTGGTCAATGGCAGATTACTCTGATTTGGTCAGAGTGTTTTGCTGTTACGTGAAAAGGGTTTGTGTTCACCACTTTCAAGCTGAGGACAGTGTTTTAGGGAGCATGCTTGTTAATGCCCTGTCTGGGCCTTTCACAGAGATACAATTCACCAACAGGTGTCAGAGGAAATATATTTGTTTCCCTGTATCAGGATGCACGTCTGGAAGCCTCAGTGTTGAGAACAAAAGTCAGTTACAGAGGGCATTCAGCTAGAGGAGCACTTCCTCCTGGGCCAACATTAGAAACAGTAGGGAATGTCTTCTTCACACAAGCTGCGCAGTAGGATATTTTTATTAATCAATACATTTATATAAAATGCACATTTTCTGTTCTAAAATTTTGTGTATCAAAATATGTGCTTTATTGTAAGAATATGGAGAGGCTAACCCTTAATTCAACAATATATTTTAATTTAGGCTTGGGCCAAACATGGGCTACATTGTCTTAAATTTGAGTTAAGAAACTTGTGATGCCTTTGACCGTGAATGTAAAATACTAAAAAAAAGACATCAAGACTTTGAAAGCATCACTCATCTCTCAGAAGTAAATGCATTTTGTGATTTCTACGGATGTGTTTGGAATCAGGAGTCGAATAATCAAAACTAATGGACAAAGGAGACAATGGACTCCATACAATAAAACGCAGTTCTCCATCCTCCTCCTCCTTTTCTAACAGTGGCTTTAATTTTGGTCAGAAGCCATGTTAATGGTAGGTTTATTTTTAATGGGTTTTCTTACTTTACTCTCTTTGGTATTTTCCCTTGGGCTGCTTGGCCTTGCCATCAGAGATATCTTTATTCACTATCATGTTCCAATGCCCTTGAAGAATGTTTTATGTAAAATATGCTTTTTGTACCTGGAAAGACATTTAATCAAGATTAGCCTTGGTGTTTTAGTAGCCAGTGGTCCAGCTTTGTGAGCTGTCATAATGGAAGACAATTAAGCACTACTTTCGAGAAGCTGGTGCGAAAAACCTCCATGCTGCCCAAAGAAAAAAAGGAATTTATTTATTTCATATACGAGTAAAATTTTAACAGGTTATGAAAGAACTTTGACCGGAAAACTTTTTATTATTTTTTTATTAATCTTGGTATCGACCACTCAGCATGAGCAGTCCCCTTTTGGTGATTGGCTTTTCTGTCCCTGTTTGTAAATGCATATAATACACGTTTTGTAGCCCAGTAGCTATTTTGTCATAGCCTATAAAAGATATGATGTTTTGGTAGAACAAACACATAATGAGTTCGCATAATTTACACTGGGGAAAACATCAAATAAGTGGCATATAGTGGTCAGCTTATTGATGAAGACATTTCACTTTCTTAAAACAAAATGTTCAATCATGATTGAACTGATTTTGTGACATTTATTTCGGCAAAATTCCATGAAATATGCCGGGTATGCCAATCTCTTAATAACTTTTTTATAAAATCATATAAATTATTCTATAGGCTTACAAGGCCTTTCTGTCATAGACTTATAACCTTACGGTCAACTCATCAAATCAAAGCCTGTAGCCTATCTTACTGATATACTTAATTTTCTTATTTTTTTACCATCTCGGTTTTGTGTAGTTTTGTCTGTTTTAACCGTTTTTCTTTAAATACTTTAATCACAAGGCTACTTATGGTTATCCATTATGCTGCTGGAAGTGTGACAGGGGTCCACTGCTCTTGTGAATGCTCATTCATGGTTTTCAGACCATGGCAGACTTGAGTATCTTCACATTGTCAACCAAGAAAGTGCAGAGAAAATAGTTTCCTGGGTGGTCTGACTCATTAATACACTCTGCGCTTCTTGATTTACTGCTCCCAGTTCAACTGCTGCCAATTAACGTGAAAACACGCAAAATGGGAAAATACCACGGGGGAAGGAGGCAGGACTAAACCTCTTCCTGTTTGGCACAAACCTTATTTTAGCCCGAATCATGCCCTCGACATCAAGGTAGGACATCATAACTTATAAAACTTCTTAACGTGCCAAACATGTTTTATTCAAGACAGATCCCGCTTATGTGATCGAGTAGTTTTTACGCACGGCGAGCCAAGTTACTTGCAAAACGAAAACTGTTGTAACATCCATAAAACCTATAATTTACTCTCTTAACTGCAGTAGACCTACATAATAATTATCGATGTGAATTTCACATTAATAAAATGTAGTCTGACACACAAATAGTTAAAATGCACAGTTTATATAGGCTATTGGCTTTTTTTTTAAACAAAATTGCATCATGGTTGATACGGACTATTAATCCGTTTAAATTAATTGAATTCCTGTGCTCAGGTGTTATATGCGTTATATGATATTAGTTCTGAAAATAACCTGAGGGGCCAAGTGTTAAAACCACCAAAACGGTAGTAGGCATAGACCATGAAGTATAAGATACTATTACCATAACATATTTGAATGTTTTAATTTATATAAATATTTATTTTTGCAAACGATTTAAATATACAGAACATATTTATATATACTAATAGTTTATGACAGAGTGATCAAAGTCAAACAAACAATATAGGCCCATGCAATAAGATATTCAAAGGCTTATGGTTTCTAAGTAGTAGTCATGTCCTTAAAATCAATTTTAAACACTATTCCATTAGCTAGCGTTATCAATCATGTTCCTCAAAGTTTATTATTTTCAATAAACACATGCATTTATAAAGAATATGAACATTAGTTTATATTTTTCAAAACCTGCAGCTTTGATTATTATTTTGATTATTATTCCAATAATAAGTCATGTTTAATTATGAACAATACAGACAGATTTTAACATTATTTGTTGTATGAGATTGTTAGCCTATTATTTCTACTGTTTTAATTTGTGAATGAGCTCCTTAAAGTCTATATATGTGTACATATGCAGATTTACTGTATTTCTATCTATCCAACTTTCTATAATCTCATCTGGATTTATATTGCAAAACACAAGTAAAAAAATATATATATTTACATTGAGGTCATGCACTCTTACATGGTACCCTGCAACCCTGTCAGAAGGAATCACCAATGCAGCACACTACTATAGCTTTCCTCTCATTTTAAGATTTAATCTCTTTAATTGGTGTCAAACTTGGGGTCCTGATGGTGAAAGTCCTTATAATGCCCAAAGACAGACATGGTCACTTGTTGACATTATTAAAAACAAATGAAACGGGGTCTTGCCAATGTGCTGAAACTTGTTAATCTGTGTAGGGGGTGTTTGCACAGGGCCTCCAGCTACTCGAGCGTGACACAATCCTGTAGCGTTTAGCCAGCCACATCTGACCCCCACTATACCCTTTTCTTTTTACACCTGTTCTCTGTCAAATAACTAGTGTCTCCCAAAACTAAAGCTAGCATGAGTAGTGTTGTGTGGAAGACTATAACAAATAATCGGAATAGCAAATCTCACTTGCTTTCAGCTTTTGGAGGTCATCAGTATATGAGCAAAAGTTGTCTAGATGCTTCATGTCGTAGTTTGACTGACTTGCTGTATTCAGCATTATAATAAAAACTATATGCACACTGTGCTCAAATGCAGAAAGAGGTATAAATGATTCAGTCACACAAGATGATATGAAACCCATTGATGTTGCACCTGATGAAAGACATGGATTTATCTTTTCCTGGAAAAGCCAAAGTTCCGCATGGTAGTCACGTAAGCTAACCTCCAGTTTTGTCCTTTAAAGGAGGAATATAAGGGGGGAAGAAACCTGAATATCAGTATACGGTGGTCAGCTAGTTTCTTTATCACAGATGAATCGCCACAGCTACACACTTTATCAAAAGGTTGCTTTGGAATGATATTGTAAATGGACCCATGTTGTAAACCAATTAAGTCACTGAATAGCTACAGTATATGAAGAGTAGGGGGAGCCTTGAAGAATTCAAAAGCACATTAGCTTCTGACACAAATTATATGTAGCACACCAGATATCAAAGAAACACGCACTATACGTTCTCAAAATAAAAGCAAAGCATTTGACACCTTTCATGTAGGAAGGATTTTTTTATTAATATAGAATGTTGTCAAGCACAGTGCAACCTTTTTAAAAGAAAATGTATTCAAATGGTCTTGAACCGTTTATATTTTTTACTTTATAGCATGTAATTACTTATACTTTTCATCTTTTACTTTCCACATGGCGATTCACCCCAGTGTTTGTCACCTCTGCCACAAGATATTGTAAAGCAGAAAAGAAGAAAAAGCTAACTAATGTGGAAAAGTTCAGGTTAATAAAATAGGAAGCTGGTTGCTAAAACGTGTAGGCAATCACTGAATGCGAATTTGTCCATTGAAGCTCCCTTTCGGGAGCAGCCCAATGTTCGCACTAATGGTCTGTTTAGCTGAAGTAGCGCCAGGAATGCTAACTCATAGCAAGCATGGCAGAACTGTGTGTGTGTGTGCGTGCATCTGTTGTTATCCCTCCTTTAAAAATAAAAACCTCCCATTCTACCAAATCGGTTCTGTAATGAACAGGGTCTACATATTTATGTTGTTGCCAGTGAACACTTGAAACACAAGAGGGGTTATATTTGAGTGCGTAGAGGTCTTTGGACCATTTTCAATATCCCCCCCCCCCCCCAGTGCAACATAGGGGCATACCGGGGGTGGGGGGGTTGGTGTGTTTGGGGGTGGGGGGGTATCTTTACAATAATCAGGTGACCAGGAAAATAGTGTGGCCTTAACAAGCCCAAATTTAAAAAGAACATCATTTTCATTATGCAGTCAAACACAATTACAAGCAAATGTTTTCTCTGAGGACCTGCCCCTGCTTTCAGGGTCTTTGTCCCTGGCTGCTCAGTGTGTGCAGAGAAAGGCCCCCCTGGTCAATGGGCTGCCGAGTGGGGTGTTCAGCAGAGGCCCACATCCTTAGCCCCCAGCACAGAATGCGTTTTGTTAGAAGAGCAGCCATACATTCTGAGCAGATTTGTTGAATTAGAGAGCCCAGCGGGGGATAGGGCAAGCAGGGGGTAAGTGATGGGGAGGACTTGTTGCTAGGAGACCGAAATACAACTGCAGCATGCCAGTCTTCAGGGCTTGGCACTTCTGGGTTTTTTTTGTTAATATTTTTGGTCGTTTAGTTTTGTTTTCCTTCCTATTGTCCGCCCACCCAAACCCACCCTCCACCACATCACTCCTCAATCTACTTGTCTAGTCTTCCATGTCGCTGAAATGTATAAAATAAAGATAGGGGAGAGAATAGAGCCGTGGTGAATTATGGAGGTTGCACTGTAAACTTGTACAGTGTCTGCTAAGCACCTAGTCATCAGCTTTTCAGATGTGAACCTCACTGCTAAGTGTTTGTGGGAAAGGGAAAGTGCTTTCATTGGAAAAGTAAAGGTGGATCCCCTCCTATTAATGAAGTAGTTGGTATAGAATCTGACATAAAAGATTAGACTCACAGAGGCACTTTGGCTATCAGCAAAAAAGAGAAGAGATTATTTTCCCGGGGCTGGCAAGTGACACACAAGGGCAGGCAGAATTACTCGTTGGGGGGGGGGGGGGGGGGGGGGGGGGGGGGGGGGGGGGGGGGGGGG
>JAODUH010000015.1:2816582-2859268 GCA_027564835.1 Typhlichthys subterraneus | reverse complement strand
TAAAGTAACCCCGGTTGAGTTCACAGTCTAGATCGGAAAGAGCTGTGCCAGTGTGTGTGTGTGTGTGTGTGTGTGTGTGCGTGTGTGTGTGTGTGTGCTGCTACAGTGGACTGTACTTCAATCGTTCATTTATTTTCAGATTGTAAATTATTCACAGACACATGTAATTAACAGTGAATTATATATCATCCAGCGATGGGAAATATGACTGTAATGCTGTTTTATTAGCAATAAAGGGTTTCCTCGTGCGATAGGGGAGAAGGTGCTGAGAATAATGAATAACGAAACGGGTAGAATCATGATCGTTTGAGATGGTGGTGACATCTAGGGGTAGAAGGTCATAGAAACTCTTTAAAAGGGTTTGTTTCTTGTTATCATGTCTTAGACTCCGGCATATGCTGTAGACATTAAACTGACCCAAACACCAAAGCAACAGACCCAGAGTTTAACATACATGAAAGGCCCGAGAGTTTCCCCGAAGTCGAAACCAGATCAAGGGCAGTGTTGTATAGACGAGGGCAGGAAGGGGGTTTGAAAGAGGGGTTATGTTCGACATTACATAAACATGAGGAGCACATAAAGTTCCCCCCGTGCCGTGCAGAGGGCCACATGTCATTTATTCAAAAATAAATCTTGAGGTCAAACTTCACGGTCGTCCGTTCAGGCGGGTCAGTGATCAATTATTCAGGCCGCCCGGGACCACTGGGACCGCCGCGACGGACATGATCAAGCGGCTCGTCTGATGTCAGCCGTGCGCCAGAGACCTCAGCATCCACTCACTCAGGGTCTGTAAACACCAGTCGTTTCCTGCTCCAGACTTGAGACACTTGTTTATTTAAATCCCGCCACCCTAGCATGGATTCTGTGAAAGAAACAGAAAATATCCTCCAGACAAGATTTGAGAAAAAAAAAATGAGGTGAACTTTGATTTCAGTTAACTTTTTATTCAAACCAAAGCTTGTGAAATTGGTGGTCTATGTCTTTCAGTAGGGACCACCACCATCATTTATTTACCCGTATCAGCAAATCCATGGTGGTTTCCATGGGGTGCTACTGGATTCTCTTGGACATGGGAGGACTAACTCCAAAACAATATCATTAACTAACTTTTTAGGAGCCCTGAAATGATGGACAATAACATACTTTTCTGTGGCAAACCATGAGCCGTGTTGGTGGTCCAGTGGATCGCACTGTGGCCTCACAGCAAGAAGGTCCCAGATTTGAACCCCAGTCATCCTGGCTTTTCTGTGTGGAGTTTGCATGTTCTTCCTGTGTCTGTGTGGGTTTCTTCCAGGTGCTCCGGTTTCCCCACTATCCAAAAACATATCAGGTTCAATCTCCAGCCAGTGCCTTGTGACCACTGACTCCATCCTGGAGTTGGTCCCCTAGTCCCCACTGCTTCCTGAGGGATGGGTTAAATGCAGAGGATGAACTTTGCTATGTGTATGTGACAATAAAAGCACCTCTACCTTTTACGTAGACCCCATTGTCTCAGATAACTAGCTCAGACTCTAATCATCAACGCTGCTCATCAACGTCAACAAGATAATCAAATGGAACAGCAGGCTGGATGAATATGCGGAAGCGTCTCTCACGTTGTTACACAGGTCAAATATTCAGTGGGCGATATGTGTCACTGTAATCACATGGTAATGATAATGGTAAAACACATTTTCCCCATCCCAATCCAATGAAACCAATATGGGTCACAACATATTTGTTTCAACCTATCCATATTTTAATGAAATGTATTTAACTCCACCCCATCTTCAACAGCCACCCCGCCTCCATCATCAACATCCATCTGGACTCAAGGAATCTCCTCCTTTCTTCATCACTGCCAGTGTCATTAATCTGGCCTCATACGTGAGTCTCTCCTGGTGGAATGGTACACCAACTGACTACCACACGCACTGCAGCTCTGTGCTGGCCAATCGCATTCATCTTCATGACCAGCGTGGCATCTGGCCCTCCGCAGGGCTGCGGAGCTCCAGTTCAGTCACAACCAAGCTCCTGTGTTGTGCACCTCCAGTGCTGAGAAATGTATACAGCGCGGAAGTGTCAAAACCTGCAGTTCATCGAATGGCCACTTGAGGCTGGTTGACTGCAAAGGGGAGTCTATTTTATAGTAAAAATACAAATTACAGCCTGGTTAAAAAAAAAAAAAACATTTTGGTCTCTATATGCTGGGGGGTCTATATATTTGTTTATAACTCATCAGTTAAAAATATATTAGTCATACATGTATCCATTATAATGAATAGGGGGCATGGGGGTGTGTTACAGGCGGAGTGAGGCACTGCAAAGATGGCGACGGCCAGAGCCAGCACAGCACAGCGTGTTAAAATATGTTCTTGAGAATCCGTAGCTTGCGATGGAAAGACTGACGTCACAGAGGGTTGTCTATTTATATTTTTGCAGTCTATGGTGACGTCACATAGGGTATGTCTATTTATATATACAGTCTATGGTGATGTCACCAGTGATGGACAAGCTACATTGAAAATGTAGTGAGCTAAACTACCAGTTACTCTGCGTTAAATTAAGCTTAACTACACTAAAAGCTACCCCAAAAGAAATGTAGCAAACTAAGCTACATGCCACACGGCAAAAGTAGTTCACTACATTTAAGCTATTTTTTTTCCTACATTTTATTGTACCAACATTCAAAAGCCAAACAAACAAATAAATAGGGCAAAACTGTTCAGTTCAACTGTTTATAAGCTGTATTCTCTGCTATCGCTGTTCTTTCTATCACATAAACTCAGTCTTGTCTTTATTCCCCCTAAATCCCCTGCATCAAAGTCTCAGGCATCAGCGCAGTGATTGGTAGACCTACGTCTACGGCATCAACGTCATACGGAATTGCTTCTATCGGCTACACATGTAGCCTAGGTCCGTGTATGTGATGGCATCACGTACTGATTCTTAGCAGTTGTATCAAGGCTTAAGCTTGAGCTGCAGATTCACAACTGCTTGGGAAAATGTTTCTTCTGTGGACGCTACCGCACTACTTGATCAATTAGTAGCTTCGCTACTGAAAAGCTATTTGATTCAGAAAACAGCGCCGCTACTGCCACGCTACTCATGAATGTAGTTTAACTAGTAGCGTCACTACTTGTAGCGACGCTACTGCCCAACACTGGATGTCACAGAGAGTTTGTTCATTTATATATACAGTATATGGTGGCATCACAAAGGGTCTGTCCATGGTCACCGCCCTCTCCCATACCGTCCCCAGGTACAATATAGCAGGAGTGGACATGCTAATTCTGCTTTATGAGCTCTGACAGAGCTCACTGTTCAACACTTACATCTGTTCGACTATTATTGGAACGATTCTTTTGCATAAAAAATTCAACACCCCTGGGTGTTGCACCAGCGAAACCTGAAAATTTATGCAGCGAATGGAATGGTTAATATCTCAGATGGAAACTGAAAGAAAAAACAATTCGGTTTGAAGACCTCCTTCAGTGAAATCAGCTTGAGATAGACAGGTCACGTAAACAACCTTGGACAATAGAGAATCCTTCTGCGGCTGGGCGAGTTGTGATTCCAGACTACATTTCCTCTCATTTAGAAAAAAAAATTAAATAAAAATTTTTAAATGACTTCAGAGAAAATTAAGGTTTAGATTTACAGTATTGGATGTGAATACATAGTGTAGATAACTTTGTCCACAAACGGTCTCATGAACAAGCATAATGTGGGGATCACACCCCCCCCGAGCCATCATGCCACATCTGCCCGCTACACCAAAGGAGAGTGAGATCATGTGCTATAAACAGCCGGGCAGCAGCGATGCCTCAACCTTCTCATTTACATATAGCACAAGTTGAGAGATGTATGAAATAACGTGATGTAAAGGCAGTCTAATACCTCAGCTAATACGATTTCACGGAACCTTAATTGATGAATCTACTTTGTCATGTCCACGCAGGGACACCGTAGGAGGACTGACGCGATGACAGATATCTTTAATAAAGTCTCTCCTCACGTGTTGCGATGTATGACCGTAATTGTCCGTAATTTTTAAGGCAGCGTGGCCTGTCGTCACGGGAGATGGAGGAACACAAAGGCAGGGAGAAGTGGACGGTGCACAAAGTGACTAAATGAAGGTTGGGGTTGGAGCATAATTAGATATAATAACCTACTTCCCCGCGCTCTTGCTCATGCTTCGAATAGCTATATACAACACAGTATGTGAGTGTGTGTGTGGAAGAGAGAGAGAGAGAGAGAGAGTATTACTGTAAGAGGCCGCTGCACCATTTCACAAATTTTTACTATTCATACTTTTTTTTCTTGCTTATATTATATTTATTTTTAGATCTACATTTATATATTGTTTTCTATTTATGTTACATGTTTTACCTTTAAAGTATATTTATACCATTACATTTTAAACAATGTGCAGCGGTCTCTTAATTTATTTTTTTCGGCGTCTTTGTGTGTGTGTGTGTATGTGTGTGTGTGTGTGTGTGCACGTGTGCGTGTCAGTGAGAAAAAGGGGTGAATATATGCATGATGAATATGTGCCTGTGGCCAAATGGGAGCATTATTCAGATGAGGGCAAGTTGGACCGCGTCTTTGGCCACTATGGGCCTTCATCCCCCCTGGAACTCATAATTCCTTGAATCCCTTCAGACTAACCCCCCTCCCTTCTTCCCCCCGCTCCCCCCAATACTATCCCTGACCCCCTACCTCCGCTGCAAGCGCACGCACACACACACACACGCACGCACACACACACCCTTAGCATTCTGACAGGCTGGAGGGATGACCCTGAGAATCACATTATGTATATTTGGTGAGCGGACGGCGTGCATTTGCATGTAGAAGACAGTTAAAATAAGGCCATAAATCAGCGGGCAAACATATAAATGGATTTGCGGCGAGATTGAAACCTCGGGCGAGTCCTCCGAGCAAATATTTCAAGCCTTCCCCTCGCCTCGCTTCGTCCCGGCGCCCGTGAAGGTATCAGCTGTCATTAACTAGCCCGAGCTGCTCTGACCAGTCAGCCCGGAGATTCGCTTCATTACATGACTGGGGAACGGGGAATGGGGGAGGGGGGAGGCGGGTGAGGCTGACTGCCCCTCTCAATAAATCTACCTGCACATTCTGACGCCTGTTTTGTCATCAGCGAGAAGCCAGTTAAAGAAGCCTGCTTCATTGTGTTCTTTGTTTGCCTGTCAATTTCCACTTCCAATAGACCTGCCCCTGGTCAAAACATACGCATGTATCGTCACTATGGAAGCGAGGTGTGATGAGCGGTTTGCTTGTTAGTGTTTCGTTAATTCCACGGCCCGCACACAACTTGGCTTGTAGTTCCATAAATCACCTTCATTTGCGTGATGCTAAATGAGACTTCAGCAGCTGCGAGAAATGTCCAGCTATTTTCCAACGGGTCCCTGTGTTTGTCTGATGCATCTATGTATCTGACACGAGCCAATGAGACCATCTGCACTACAGTGAGCAATTATAATGACTCCAAATGCTTGCCACAGGGTTACTAATCTGCAGCAAAATCTGACAAATCGATTAACGGCGCAAAGAGCAAAGAGTTATTGCTATTGTACATCACCATCACTATCCAGCTTGCAAAACGACTGATGTTCTGACTGAAGTGTCACCAACAGCTGCAAACACAAACACATAAAATGGTCTCCACTGTAGGGATTAGAGGTTATGGGGAATGGAAAGGCCAACACTTTCTTAAGAACATCTCCTCGCGCTTTAGGCAAAACAAAGACACAAAGCAAATTAAAGACGTAACATAAAGTGCCCTATCTTACAACTGGCGCAAAGTGGCGCAAAGCGGGAACCCAAGTGTCTTTGCAGGTTTCAGACCGACCCAGTTGTAATTTCCTGTCCAGTGCCCACCTTGTTAACATATCAAATGCATGTGCGCCCCTTTGAGCGCCCGTGGGTGTGTTGGTCTAAACATGAGGTGTGGTCTAGGGCATTGCTATCTTGAAGCAGTGGAAAGTGATTGTGTGATTGACCAGCAAAACCCTGGGCTAAAGTCAGCGGCACATTAACAATATAGTATCGCCTACAGTATATGGCAGGTGGACAACGTCTGCTTGTTACACATACAGGGACTGCAGCAGCGCACAGACATTCAACAGATCAAAGATTTTGAGAGTACAAATATATACATATATTTTTTATATACAGTATGTTTAGGAATCTTGCTATTGCCTAGATGGTCTGCTCGAGTGCTTCCATAAACTTTCTGGTATAATATCAATCCGCCTACGATGTAAGCGCCCGGATATTTAAATGGAATGGGAGATTAAACCTGAATTTATTTATCTTATGTTACGCCCAAAACACACTCATGAATAATGTAGAGAGTAAGTCCAACCCTTTTCAACAATGCGCCCGGCGCACTGACCATTTTAACTGCCGTCAAAATAGCAAACGTGGATTTGGACACAACCTAAATCCAATTTGCGCCTTGCGATATAGACCGTGTGTTAGATAATTAAAATAGGAACCACAGTGTTTGTTAAAGTGTCCGTTAAAGTGTCCGTTATATATCCTGTAACTGTAGCATCAACAATTAGACACAATATTAAACCATCCGGTTTCAAGTGCCATTGGACAGATGGTACGTTAACTATAAAGAGTGTGTAAAAAGTGTAAAAAGTATGATTTACGGTTTGCAATTTAGCTATATCATGTGTTAAATTTACAAAAGTATGATATATTGGTTGATTGCTGATTGTTCTTTCTAAGTTAAATATTTGATATATTATTTTTTTTACCTAACACAACAAATCAAAAACATCTATCAAAGTAGGAAATATCACAATTTGTTACTTGTACAACATTAGGCTCTCTAGATTCTCTCTAGCGCTAACTTTCACTGTATTATCGCCTGCTCTCGTAAAATTTTACGCGAGACTTTGCTTTTCCGGGAGATTGAATACTATTTTATACTTCCGGGAGCCGCTTGTAAGAGTACAGCTCATATGTTCCGGAGCGTAGCTCCGGGCCGGCTCCGGCCCAATTTAATTTAATTCAATTTAATCCCTGCTTCTGACTAATGCCAGCCAAACACACCAGCTCAGCTGAACATGGATGAAGGTTGTCTTCTAGAAGAGCACACAGATGCCTATTGTCACCGCACGCACATCCAGCTTGTCGTGCCCCCCTTTCCCCCCCTCCCCTTCCACACACACACACACCTACGGAAGTATACCTACCTTCAAGTCATCTCAGACCATCCAGGCTTGGGCCCAGATGTTGTGCAGCATCTGACTCTGAGTGTGCACCACGTCCAGTGAAAGAGGCGGCAGCGCTCTTTTCCCGCCTCGGCCAACACCTGCCTCTGCAGATGGCCCGCCCGTCCGCCCGGGGTTCCGACTCACCGCATACACTGACGTCTTGTTTTTTTTCTCTTACGACGCCATCTTGATTGTTAAAGTTCCGGATACGGCGGAGTTGTTCAGACCAAAACGTCTGCCGCGTTCGTTGTCAGGCTCGCATATGGTTTTCGAAAAACACATGCGCAGCAGAGGGTGCACAGTATGTGTGAGGTGGGCACTGGAGAAGACAGGTGTGTGGAAAAGACAGCCATAACAATGATTGTATGCGATTGCAACAAAATAAAGTAGTGAAGATGGCTTTTTTTTTTTTTATCATGAAATTGAGAGACATTTGGTGCCGTTTATTTGAGCTTTGTTTATAAGTATATTTTCTGTTTGTGGTTTCTGCCTTGTTTTATTTGTGTGGCCAGACCTTTCACACTGATTCACTATGTGATGTGGCACTGGGGTTTTTGCAGTCCTAATTTATTGTTTACTTTGTCAAGGCTACAGTAATATGCAACAAATGTGCACTGACTTATTTTTACATTTGATTCGAAAACGTGTGACGTACAAGTTAGCCAGTGTTCAATGTTTTCTCTGTCAAATGGAGGGTATAAAGGTTTTAAACTGCAGGAGTAGGAGACAGCAAGACAGAAGCTTCCCAATTAGGGGAATAACACTCCATGCAATCTATCTGGTAGCAATTAGGACAGAGACAGCCCCATAGCTGTGATGTGTGAATTTGGGGGAAATGTATATCTAACTGGCAATGTGCAAATGCATGTTTAGTGCCCAATATCTTTACTCTTTGTTAAAGCTTAAGTACATTATGCATGTGTAAAGACCCAGCAGTTACAGGACTGCATATATGTGATCTAAGAATAATGTGCCTACGATTTACAGGAATAATTTTGCCATATTATAGGTACGCCAGCACTTAATATTTAAACATAACTGAAAAATCCATGCAACAAACTATATGCTGTGATAATCAACACAATATTAGACTGTAGATAAAAACAACTCTGCCTTGCCAAGTGAATCCAGCGAGAGGCTGGTCTGTTCAGCTCTGTGAAATTCAATTTACTGTTTGATGATTTCTGCGCACTACATTTTAATTAACATGAAAAGGACAGGAAGTGGCAGGTAACCATCATGTAAACACTGGGATGGCGCTGCGTGCACTTTCTATTATTTATGGAGTTGGACTCCTCGTCAGATTTCATTAGGGATGTGTCTAGGTCAGGCAGCGACCATGTGCATGGGCAGAGGGCAAAGATCCTTGAATCCCACTACTACTGAGGATAGAGAAGAAAAAATAACACGTTCCGTTAAAGGCACAGTTAAAGACAAGGATTCTTGGGAATGACTTACGCTACCTTTAAACTAGCGCAAACGTTTTCAATAAAGAAGCGGGATATGCTGCTATAATTAAGGTTTAAGCGCACTCTTTGAATACAGTATGTAATGTATATTGTTTTCAGAAAATGTGTCCCAACTAGGACTGTGTATGTTTGCAGACAGCTACTTTGTGGTACAATGTGATACTGTATGGGTCATTGTACAGTACATTAATCAGTGGGCAGCTAAATCAATATATATGAATATTTATGTGGAGAATTTTGCTTTTCTGTATTGCCAAAAAGAATTGTGTTGAACCTCGATATTTCAGTTTTGAGCAAGCATGGATGTTGTCATCCAAAGCATGAGTGTTTGGACATAAAATGTGTTTTTGAAGCTCTGTGGTGAAGGGTTTAACTAACGCATGATATCACAAATGTCCTTTTTCTGTCTGAACATCTTTTAAAGGAATACTGTTGTTCTGCTTCTCATGGGTGCTATTTAGGATGTGTCAAATATATGAAATTAATAATTTACCTGGGGAAGAAATAAAACCTCCAATTATGTGTGAAGTGAGACTTGTGTACGTTACTGTAATAAGGTTCATCAGTCAGCAAATACAGGATTCAACGATGTGCTGCCATATTAATCTCAGTTTGAAGGTGCTAAGATGTGAATACGTATGTCTGTAAATACAGCATCCTCGTGGCGGTGTCAAGTTCTCATGTTATTGTCAATGATCTTCCACTGCTACTCTATTAGTGCTCTTGTATACTAGTGTGCTATAGCCTTGCCTTAGAGACTCATAAGGCAATATGCAGTATTTAATTGTCTCATATTTAAACACTGTTTCAGCGCTCGCCGAGTGCTTCACAGGAGCAGTGGGAAGATGTAACAAATAACCAACTGTCCAAGGCATGCAAATTGAGGCGGTTGCAAATGGAAATCTTACAATATCAAGCCTTGTTAGCGCTAAAGTAGCGAAGCACTAAGGACAATCAAGACACCTTGTCACTTGCTGCTTGTTTCATCTCCTACCTCCCTGTGAAGAGGAAGCACTTTGAATCTGCTGGTTTCTCCTCGTGCATTTACATAACAAAGCCCCGAAGAATAAGGTAGAGATGAGATGAACCAGCCTCCACGAAGCCTTACGAACACCCACCAGCACTGATACACATGCACACACGCACACACACACTATTGTAACCATCCTGCACACACAATAGCAAAACACTCCTACGCTTGGATATGAACACATGGATGTTTAGACACACACACACACACACTAGGTTTTTTTTTTTTATCTCAATAAAAGTATCTGTCAACCAAACCCCAAAGATCTCAGACGCAGCCAGTGAAATAAATTGAAAGCTTTAAAAAGAAAAGGCAAAAATAAAGTGTGCGAGGAGGTGGGGTGCATGGGGTGTCGAAAAAGTAGAACAATTAAATAAAATAACCTAGCAACAACTACCCCCCCCCCCCCAACACACACACACACACACACACACCTAACCCATCAAACCCCACCCTGGTCTCAAAGTAGTGTGCAGCCCCCCCATTTGGAAAGAAACAGGATGGAATGACATTATGCATATGAAAATGTCCAGAAAGATGTTTGATTTATGTATGCATTAGATGCAAATTCTATTACGGGGCACACAAGGCAGCAGGCTGGGAGATTTCCCACTGAACACTTGGCTACCCAGATCAAACCCCATCTCATTAATTCAGACAAGGGGAGGGAAGAACGGATGGAGAGAGCGGAGAAAGAGGAAGAATTGGAGTAGATTTACAGCCCCAGACGTAGATTTAGAGAGAAAAGGGAGCGAGAGAAAAGGGTTGAGGGGTGTAAATTGTAATCTACACCGCAACGAGTCAAGACTAGGCCACGCGCAGGATTTATTTAGACCAGCGATGGAGCGATCACGCAGCGTCGGAAACATTTGGACAGCGGTGAAAACGTGAAACATGCATAATAGTGTACAGCAGAGGTCTTCAACAGAGGGTCCGGGACCCCTAGGGGGTCCTCAGAGGTACTGCAGGGGATCTTCCAAATTAATTGTTCCCAAACTTATTTTCTTCCAAAAAAGAAAATGTCTGAAAATATACATGAACATAAATACAACATGTGATATAAATATATAAATCTGTCAATAATTATTTTATTGGCTTAGTTAGTGGCCTACTATAGGCCACCCTACACATTATTGTTGGCCCGGCAACTAAAAATGTTACACCATATTTGATATGGGGTCACTGTGCCATGTATCTATAAGCCACGGGGTCCTATAGGTATAGGACTGTAGACTAGACTATAGGCTAGGCTACAGCCTATAGGCTAGGCTAGGCCTGTAGGCTAGGCTAGGCTACAGCAAATAGCTTATAGGCTAAACAGTCCAAAACAGCCTAGCATAACATGCACTGGAGTGTGCTACATTTGCATGAGTAGTGGATTACATATTGACATGGAGAGAGATGGAGAGAGACAGAGAGAGAGAGAGAGATGGAAGGAAAGAGAGGGAAAGAGAGGGAGAGATGGAAAGGGAGAGAGAGAGAGAGAAGGAGAAAAAGAGAGAGAGAGAGAGGGGGAGAGAGAGAGAGAGAGAGACGTCCCAAGTTGTGTATAGGTCCCCGTGTTGTCCTCCTGTGTGAGATTGAGGTCAAGCAGGGTCTTTCTTTACTGGCCTACGTAATGTGATTGGATCAGAGCAATGCTCTTAAATGGCTTTTACCCCCCCCACACACACACACACACACACACACACCCTGATCTGCATGCTAATTGGCCCCCTGCTCCGTCCTTGGCTCTGACCTTCACGGGGACGAGCCTTCATTCCCCCGGGGAGGGAGGGTGGGGTGGGGGGAGTCAAAAGCTGAGGGGTGTGGGTGGGTGAGGGGGGGTTCCGTCACTTGCATTGCCATGCAAGAGGTCCTCACTCTGCATTGCCACCCCACACACACACACACACACACAGCCCAGGCTGTGGCTTTTGTCATGAGCAGCGATGGAGACGACGGACTCCGAGGGGGCCCTGCGGAGAGAGAACGCAAAAGAGGGAAGAAAAAAAAAAACAAAAAAACAATCCTGCCCAAGACAAACAGTGAGGAAGGAAATGGCGTATATAGTCTGCACGCAGGCCGTACTCTCTGTGTTTATTTGCTCACGTCAAGGCCTTTTCCTGCTGTTGATTTAGAGCCACTGCCACTTACATCTATGACAAATGAAATGCCCGGTTGATGCCTCTGTTTGCCATCAGCAGCTGTTGTTACTGGCACCAGGGTATGGCTATAACACTGCCTCCATATTTTATCATGAGGTATACGGTGGGGTGGGGGTACACGGAGGCCCTATGCGGGGTCAATCGCTCTTGCTGCACTACTATAGCAAGCTGAGGAACTCAAACATTTAACTAATACACAGGATCTATTAATTAGTATGTGACATGCATGTTCCTGCGTTTTCGGAAGCATAGGGATTAAACAGCCTTCCTCGGTTTCAGCCTCCGCGGTGGGCTACACACCCGTCTCGTATAGGCGTCATGGAGGTGGCCTCGATGTCTCTGTCATGTGGCACAGAGATCGTTTAATCCTCGCCGTGTCCGTTAGCTTAACTGGTATGGAACATGCTTTTTAGTCACCTGTTTGCTAATGTGTGAATATCTGAATAGGTCTATTGTAGGTGTTTGTGTGTTGTCTTCGTACTGGCGAACACTATTGTGAACTTTTAGTCTAACTAACACACGCCTATTGTATACTGCAGGCATAGTAGAGTCGGCATAAGCCATATGTGAAATATGAGTTGTTCTACGTTGATAAAGACACACAAAACATTGAACAAAACAATTTATTTCTCTCTTGGATATAAGCTTTATACAGTGGCTCATGGATAATAAGAAATTTTGCGTCTGTAATATATCATATAATTTATAAGGCAAACAGTCAAATTTATTTTTTTTAATTAAGCAATTATAATAACATTAAAAACACGTTGTTGTCCAATGTACTATTGATGCGAGCCAGCCAGTGACGTATAGGCCTACATGCCTGACTGGGCCCATCACATTGACGAGACTCTTCTAAGGTGATCTCGTGGTGATTGAGGCTTCGTTAAGCAGAGCCGAGAGGCTGAGAAAGCAACAGAGAAAGGCCTCAGGCCTGCTCCTCCAGCCAGTCAGAGACCAGCAGCGCAGCAATCTTCGCAATCAGCCTGTACTGCAGGCAGCGACTGTTTCAGATTATACTCAGGAAATCCTTGGTGCTCTCTGCTCAAAACAATTTACCCTGACATAAGCCCAAGGAGTATGTTATGTTGTGGTGTGTGTGTGTGTGTGTGTGTGTGTGTGTGTGTGTGTGTGTGTGTGTGTGGGCGCATGCGCGCGTGTTTGGCGGGTGCGGGAGGATAGAGGTTGTCCTTGCAAGGACAACTCTTATATCTGTATGGCATGCCATTGTTGCAGACGATATTTTGTATTTGACCATGTCGACCCCAAAGCATACTTCTCCTATTCTATTTTTAGTTAAACAGTGCAAACCCTGATTTATCAATAATAATATTAACAATAATACTCATAATCATAATCGACATATATGCGTCATAATAATGAATTTAGAATATTGTTATTGTTGTTGTTTGTTATTATTAAATTGTAATAGTATAGACTACCTATAAATAGCTGGTCACATATCTCAGTAAATCTTATTGTACGTAATGACCTGCTATACATGGGCGGGATGACAATATAAATGGAAAGTGCAATATCTACAATTTCATTTGATTGGTCTGTTGCTGTAATTAGCCCACACACAATGTTTGTTTAGTATAAAGCAGGCCTGAAAGACCAAAAAAGGCAAGAGACCAAACGTTTTCGGTGGCTATGTAATGCTTAGAAGTTTTATTGTAATTCCACAGATGACGGTAAAGGTTGGACCTATACTGATTGCGGCTTCTGCATATGGTGACGTTTTTCCATGGCCCAGAACCGACAGAACAAACGGTTGGTAAGACCAAAGTAAACACAGAAACAAATAATATGATCTGCACGACTATAGGGCCAGCTCGCAAAATAACAGCCCGCCTTTAGAATTACATGTAATGTGGATGTCTGTAACGTCAAAATTAGACTTGTTGACAATTAAAACATATAAGAAGCAATAGGACTACTTCTACATGTTTTTATAAAAAAAAAAATAAAAAAAAAATAGTAATAATAATAAAGAAAGAAATAATCTGGTATCCTTTTTTCTAGCCTAATAACAGAATTGTTGTCAAGTTAAAATACAATCAATAATTTCAGACTCCTACTGTTTAGTTGCTTTGCAGCTAGCGGCCCGTAGAGCTGACATTTCATTTACCTATTTTTGTGATTCAAAGAGCATGCCCCAAAAATAATCAAATCATACATTTTATACATTCATTAGGTTATACATTTAATTATATTACATCACTCTAATTAATTTGAAGATATATTTAAATAAGCTATAGACTATATTATTAATTGATCATCGAATCAGTGATGATAAAGCTTCCTTATTCCCTTAGTAACATCTATATAAATACATAAATATATATATAATAGGTAGAGTTAACATTTATTCTTAAATAAATTGCTACAGCTTACAAATAACACACATAAGACAAATGTATTACTTTTTTTATTGGAAACTAATTATCACGACTCTAATGAAAACTTTGCTTCTTAGTTTCCATAGCAGGACGTTGCTATAAATGTTTTGTCATCTTAACAAAATATCATAAATTAAGCAAATGGCCAGTCCAGTTAAGTGTTTCGTTGAGTTAAGAGTTCCAGAAGGGGCTGATTGTGTCTTGGGGGGCGGGAGACCACACGACCTCCTAGTGACAGGACAGGTTAAGCGCATAAAAGGATTTCGTAATAGTTCTAAACCAAATTCAAAGACAGACAAGTCAGTCTATTATAAGGTACCATAGTGTTATTTCATATATGTAGTCAATCTGATACGTGGATATCAGTCTTTAAGCAGCCTCTAAGACCCTAGATCCACAAGACTGGAGGTTAGAGGTCCCAACAACGAGTCCTGGAGTTGGTGCGGGTGTCCGTGCATACCGTGCACCGACTGTGCGCCACCCAAGCCGGCCATTGGGTAAGAGGAGGCGCCGGGGTGACTCATGTTGCCCTGGAGCAACAGCACAGAGTTCTGGTCGGGGCTTTGCGGGGGAGAGAACTCATCCTCCGAGCTGGACATGAGAGACTTGCCCCCGTCCAGAGGAGACAGCTGGTTCTGTTTGTTGTTTCCGCCGTTATTGTTTTCACTGTTCTCTCTGGCAAGGGCAAATACACAGACAAATATATAAACATATGCTTTGGTAAAATCCCAGAAAAGTCTGGCAGGCCCATGGACATTATTTAAATCATGCATGTTTGGAAAAAAAAGCCAGGCCTAAACATATCTATATGACAAATACTACGCAATAATTAATCAAGTTAGCATGTGTATTAAACAAAACAAACGAAACATGCTTTGTTCAGTTTTTATTTATATTTTAGTCATTTGACTTATTTTGTTGACATTTGTATTTTTTTTCTCCTCCTATAGTTTGTTCATACATAACCTATAAAGCATTGATTTTAGGCTATAGCCCATGTATTAAAACAATATAGGCTATATGCCTAATGATTGTAATTATCCAATGTTTGTGTAAAATTAAAGACGGTTATGAACTTCACTGGTGGCCCACACGTACATGCTTGTTTTTAAGTAGCTAAATAATTGTATAAAGTCGACAGGCTATAGTCTCATTTAGTTTACCTTGTAGCATTAGGCCTACGTTTTAATTTGTGTGAGGTTAGATCAAGCCCTGCCAATTCATATATATTAAATAACTCTTCTATTATACAAAATAGTATATCGGCCATATAAACATTAGAGGGATAAAACAAAACGTAGTTTCACTGTTGTCTAACGGACAGTGAAAGAACAAAAAGTGTAATATTGGTCCAACCCACCTCTCTTTGGCCTCCGCGGCTCGGTCTCTCTGCCGTCTGTTTTTGAACCAATTGCTGACCTGCGTGGTGGTCAACCCCGTGGCCTCGGCCAGCTCTCGCTTCTCCCGTGGAGACGGGTACGGATTGTGCGTATACCATTCTCTCAGAACACCCCTGGACTTCTCCTTGAAGCAGTAACTGGTCTCCTCGCCGTCCCATATCGTGCGGGGCAGAGGGAATTTCCTCCGCACCCTGTACTTCCCAACGGCGCCAAGCGGTCGGCCGCGCAACTTCTCTGCCTCCACGTAGTGCGCCTTCAGCCACAGCTGCTGGAGCTTCGGATGGTTGTGAGGCGAAAACTGGTGACTCTCCAGTATCTTGTAGAGCTCTCTGAAGTTACCCCGGTGGAAGGCCACCACCGCCTTCGCCTTCAGGACGCTTTCGTTTTTGTGGAGGTGGTCGCAGGCGGGTAGAGACCACAAAAAGCGACCGAGTCTCTCTAAGTTCCCTCCCTGTTGCAGCACCTCGCAAACGCAGGCCACTTGCTCCTGCGTGAATCCGAACGAAGGTAATATAGACATGATGTCTGCACGCGCTCCCAAAAATGCTGCTATCCAAAACGATGGCGGCAGCCACTGGAAAGAGTCTTCACGACCCTGCTGTTGACTTTCAGTCCAGTAGAATCCGTCCGCGCAATATCCCGTCCAGCCCCGATGCGCACGGGAGATTCGGATGTTGATTGTTGGGACAATTTGTTCCTGTTGGAGATCTGTCAGGCTTAAAGGGAGCCCGTGCGATTCGTTGATTGGCTCTCTCTCTGCCCTATACCCTGGCAGCCGAGCAGAACTGAGTTTGCAGCTCCGTTTCCTCCCCAGAGGGAGTACGTCAGGGCTGAAATAGGAGAGCTCCCACCCCCAACCCCGCTCCTCCGCTAGCCGAGGCAGCACAGGAACACCTAAATGCTAATCAATTATTACAGACCACTTGAAAGGCTTTTTGACATGCTCTGAATATATGCCATATAATTAAAGGTATAACTGACATTTCGTAGTTTACCTGCGTGCACAGGGGGTCCGCATGCTCACCGCATCTCGTTATCACTTATTATTAACGATTGCCACGTTAATTACGTGCAGATTGTAGACTAGGTGTCTACTGGGTTTCATAGTCTATTAATTATGAAGTCGTTTATTTTATGAGGTGATGCTCTAATAAATATGCCGGCCTATATACACGTGTCGTTCACCAATTTTTAGGGTTGAGAAACTTATAGCCTATCTGCCAGAAATGTAAAGGGGCTACATTCTTAAGTGTGTGTGTGATGGCAGAGAGAGAGAGAGAGAGAGAGAGAGAGAGAGAAAATGCTTGCTAACTCAGACTTTTCCATGAAAACATTTAATGAATGTAATGCAAGACATGCATAATATAAACTGGGATATACAAATTCAATGTGGATCACTCTTCTCAAAATGGCATGACAGGAAACAACGGATTACTGTATATATTTTAATTAAATAAATACATCTCGACATTTTTATATTTTTTCTGCCCTGAATTCACAAAAAGACGATTCTTATTTATTGATATGTGCCAATTTGTCACCAAATAGAAGACTTGTCCAAATGAAATAAGAACATAAAGTAGACATTTTATAATGATTATTTAAAATGGTGTTTTTTTGCTGATTATTAACCCCCCCCCCCCCCCATGCTTTCTGATCAAACATTCTGAGCCCATGTGTAGGACTACATTTCAGGGAACTTGGGGCTTACATGGGCACCATACTGTCTCGAATGTTTTGTCTGGGCTGTAACACAATACCAATCCATTAGTAAACGAGTTCTGTGTGTCACTGGTTCTTGGTTGTGTGTTTTTTTTAACGTTTTTTTTTAGACATAGATCACATTTCCTTATCTGCATCAGTATTTGCAATTCGATTCCCGTGCAATATGTTTAAGAACAGGGTTAGGCCTGGGAAATATAATTTACTGCGAATGTCCCCCTAAACGTTTCAAAATGATCGCCTTTATGCCATGAGGAGTTCTGTGGAGAAGAGTGCGCGTCGCGTGTTGTGTGTTGTGAATATTGATTCAGAGACACCTGTAAAAACAAAGAGTCTATACCTCGACGTGGAATGAAAGGCAGCTGTGGTCATAGTCATTTCCAAATCAAATTATTAATAGCCTATGGACAAAATGTAATCACCTATATCGTATATTCAAATGCAAGACCAAATAATTGGTCGTTTGGTGATGGCTTTTTTAAATTCATGTGGCAAGGAGAAAGACAAGTTTTAGTGTGGCGAAGGTAGGTAATATTTTAGCTTAATTTCAATTTTATATTTTAAAATAATTTAAATTGAAACAAGACGATGGATTTTAACATAAACCCAACAAAACGTAATTTGTGCCCACGTAAAAATGAAATAATTAGTAAATATTACCATATTTTCTCAAAGCAATAGACTAGTTTTATTCTAGGCTATAGTTATAAATGATAGCCTATAGCCTATAACTAATTATGTAAGTCTCTCTATGACTATTTGTTTTTGACTGGCACGTTTGGACACCGCTGGGTCTGTTCTGGGTTCGACTTGTTAGCCGGTTCTGTAAACGTCAGTGCTTCAGCAAATGAGCTGTCTGCTGCTCTCGGGTTTCTCTAATATCTCTAGCACATTGCGGCGCGCCTCCTCCTTTAACCCGAGAATCCAGGGGGACGCGCCCGGTCTCAGGTCGTGATTATTTCAAGATGTGGCCCCCTGGGGCAGAGAGGACGGCCGGCGACAACGTCTGCAGCTATACGCACTCCGATGGAGGGTAGAAAAGGGAGACATTCTCAACACAAGAAAACACTTCATAAAAATGTCACCATCAAAAAGATCCCATTGGTGGGTTTGTTTGGGGGGGGGGAGGGAAACGACGAAGGTCCACTGAGCCAGTCGACAGCAGATGTTTTTCGCTATATCGAAATCAAAAGTGCTATTTCAGCTGGGTACCGAAACAAAGCCGATACTGTTTAAATTGCCTGAAAAATATTGAAGGTTCCATGAAATTTATGAGACTTTGAAAACATATTTTTATTTAGCCCATAAAATAGGAATTCAAAAGTATTGACTTTAATTAAAGCAATCCATTAATCAAATAAATGTTAATAAATGTATGTAAAACTGAAATCTCATTTAAGCATTGCCTGTTTTATTTATTTGCAAAGGCATTTCTAGAATTTGTTAGGATAATAACGATTGTCCCTATTGTCCTGCATGTATGAGACTGTGTCGTATTTTATTGTATCAATCGATTTACATAATTACTATAATTAGCCAAAAACAATAATTTATTCGGCACAGCTTGTCGACTATTCAAACGATCTATCGAAATGTGTCTTTAATTTAAGCAACGTGTATACGGGATTTATTCTGGGGAGTGAAAGGTACTGAAAAGGCTGCTCCTTCTCTCAAAACAAAACACAACTGTTGACGTGAGTGAGTTAAATGAAATTGGAGCTGCAATTATCAGCTTAACAGGGTTTCCCGTCATGTTGGAAAATTAGACCTGGTACAAGTGCACAGGGGTTAGCCCCCCATCAAAATCATTACGCCTTTCCTCGGAGGGCCACCTCCACAAATATGCAACTATTGCCCCAGCTTTTACAGTAGCCTCTTCTGTAAACAGGCCCCAGGCAAACAGAGTGAGAGAGACGCTCTTTTTGGCTAGTAAAAGTATTCTGCTCTGTGGATGAAATAGGTAAACAAATAATCACAGATAAGCAAACTCAAGCAAAATAATTTGAATGGGCTGCGCTATTTTGTGTGCATATATACTGGCAGGGAGGGGGCGCCATGCAGGCTATTATCAACGTCACAAGGTTAGTAAATGCTATACGACGACGATCCATAATTGTGGATCTGTAACAACACCTCATCAAAAATATTATAGACGTTACTGTTATTCTTGTTTTGGTGTTTAGTTCGTAATGTCACATCTTCATAAAAACTCGTAGGCTAGTTCAAAAACTAAATGGAACTAGAACACGTTTTCCCTATAGTCACATTGGTTGGAGCTAAATATGCGTTGGTCTTGTTATAAAGTGTGTGTGATTCTTCCTGGGAAACATGTGACCAGTGTGGTGCAGACATGATGTAGCCTCCCAGCTGGTGCCTTCTCCTCTCCCATTTCAACTAAGTGTGTGTGTGTGTGAGTGACACACACACACACACACACACACACACACACACACACACACACACACAGTAAAACACGTGTAGTGAGGGCAGCTCCACCAGTGTAGGTTTCGTCCATTAGCCCACATATGGTAGACGTTGTACTTATTGTGCAGAACCAACCAGTGAATCTCCCCAGCTCACATTTTCCCCTCCCTATATATATATGTCCGTCAGACGTGACACGTGCACATATATTCACCCCTGTCATGCTAAGGCTCAATTATTTCTACATGCATGTCAAATCGAGGTAAAACAAAATCCACAATGTAATTCTCATTCGTTCACAACAATACAGTTGCCTACGAGGCTCACATGCACGTTTATGTATATTTGTGAGAGGGAGGGGAGGCATTTCTCGCAGTGCCCCAGAGTAGGGTCTGCTACAGGCGGGCCTGTAGTGGAGGGTCTGTGTGAGCGACCCCTGCCCTCTCATTAGTGGGACGTGGAGCACTGGAGTACCATGCACCCCAGGTCATGTTACATATGGCTTGCAGTCTGCTGTGCCGCATTAAATGTCAGCTTTGAAACCATCTAGAAGACCAGAGGTCAGCGTTTTTAATAAGGCCCAGGGTCTGGGAGGGGTTCCCACCGTTTACGGCTTGACCATGTTTTACGTTGCCCATTTTGAGGTTGTTGACAAAATGGCGCATCCCGCGTTTCACTATTTAGGTAAGAGTGTGAAAACTTCCAAAATAATTGACATAGAACTTGATGCCATGACCAAACTATAAAAGCAATCCACTCCATTTATGTACACTCTATATTAACAAGAATTAAAAATGTGACATTGCTCATAAAATGCAATAGATTGCTGCTGTATGAGGGAAAGAAGTCCTCCTCCTTTCCTGTCTAATTTACCGGCACAATACCAGGGTGGAATTTGGAGGTTTGTGCCTCCACCCGCACCCCCCTCCCCTCTCCCCCCGTGAGACCCACAGGACATGGGCTCCTGTTGCAAATGGCACATTGTTCGGGGCTCCAACAAAGCCATTTTCACCCTCTTCAATATTACAGGAGGAGTCACCTGATACCCAACAATCAGCTAATCCAGTGCCCATGGCGACAGGGTCACCTGGTCACAGGTAACTTTATCCCTGCTGCCTGCCTCTCCCTCTTTCTATCTGGACTCACCCGTTTTTTTCTCTCTCTCTTTCTCTCTCTCTCTCTCTCTGTGTGCCTCAACAGTGAGCACAGACAAACGGCTTCTGTTTATTTGGGTCACCGGTTGGATCTTATAAGTGCACCAACCGCCTTCAGACCCAGCTCATATGTTGCAGTGAAAATACTGCGTATAGAAATCCCCTGCTGTTTATACATTTGTCCTGCTCACTCTTCATCTTGTCTGTTCAGCCGCGAGCCTGCTGAGTGAGTAAGTGTCGAGTGAGAATGTATGAATTCACGAATTCACGGACCCCCTTCCCTGAACAACTCCCCCCCCCCCCCTTCCCATGACCACCACCAAAAAAAGCAGCGAGAGAGGAGTTGAGACTACTTCTGGACAGAGGCCCAGTTGTTTGTGAGTGACAGCACTTCAGATTCAGTCGTTCACATGTTGGAGGAACGGTGGGGAAGGGGGGAAGGCCAGGCCAAAGATGCTTGGGTTGGACTGAGCCGTGCCGTGCTTCAGACCCCCCACCCATACGGGCTTTACCTCTGGAAATCTCATTGCTGTTTATTTGAATTACAGGGGCTGAGATGAGAAAAGGAGGACTAATGAACTCCAGGTTGCCAGGCATGTGCAAACGATCACTGCAGGTTTGCAGAGCGAGCAACACTGGCTCACCGGATTACTACATGCCAGTTCTTCTCCATCTTAGCAACGTTTGGCTACAATGAGCCTTTTAAATGTTGGGAAGACATATGCTTTTTGAGTGTCATAAATGTGGAAGCATCTGAGACACATTGTATGACTTAAATGTTGAAAAATCCCAAGAGATGATTCGTATATTTTATGGCAGTACTCCCATGGATTCACGAGGAAACAGTGTTGGAAAGAAATAGTGCAGGAACAATTCATGTTTTTATAAATATAAACTTTTATTGCAGTATGGAGATTTAGAAAAATACATTCACATCATTTCAGACAACAAACATAATTCAAACTAGGATTTAAAAAAAAAAAAGACACAATATTAGTTATACTACTTGCCTATATGGCTCGGTTTTGGTGTGTGTGATGTTTGAGCACTGAGGTTAATTTCATTGTAATATCCATTAAAATTGGAGGGATATAGTCATTAGACACGACAAAGAGAAAAGCTCCCAGTGAACCTATGATGACCTTAAGGGCACTAGTGGACGGACGTGCTGCTTGATTGCCATGTGGTTGAAATGCACAATTATGGTCATGTATGTCGGTGTGAAATTAGACTTGTGTTGTGAGAAGCACCAGGCATGCTTGACAAATGGGCTCCACATTCTAGCAACTCCTCCAGGTCTTGCGGCCAAGAAGCATGCCAATGGCGGATGGTAGGCTACCCTAGCTAGCTCGTGCCTTTTAAAATCTGCTGCGTGACGTCACGCGGCACCAATCCTGGGTTCACTGAACTTACATTCGGTGTTGACAGAAGAGAAACGTAAAAAAGGCACTCGTGTTTCAAACATTGTGATGCCTCACACATATGATCCCGGTCCTTCTCCGTTTAATAAGGCTTGGCCATAAAAAACACACTGCATGTCGGCCTTTGAAAGTGAGCATTCAGTCAATCATTGCTCTGTTTACAGGTCAACATCATACTGTACACACTGAAGATATGTTTGCATCAGTCTTTGTAGAAAAATAACCTTTATGTTTACTGACATTTTGAGAGACATGTCGAAATGAAATACAACATAGCACTGTCAAATCTAGTTAACATTCTCTGAGCTGCAGCATTATAAATGATAATTATATGATGAACCACATATAAAAAGACAATGTGACCATTTGATCTTCTGTATCAAGTTACTACTTGTTGAGGCTCGAAATCAGGTTCATCAAACGATGAAATTGTAGATTTTTTTTTAATGAGGTCATTTTGACAAGCCCTACCCCCAAAAAAAATTAGGTCTGTTACATGTATGATATTCTGTTGTAGTATTGTTAGGTAGTGCAAATACTAAAACAGAATAATGCAATATGACATTCTATTTAGCAAAAAGGCACATTCATTCACTCAAGTCCCATTAACAACACCCACTATGCTGAGTCATTCCTAGCTCTTTTAATAGAAGTATGAATTCCAGTAACTTGAGATGCATTTAGAGAATTTGAGGTGCTTACCAAAAGGAAAATCAGCAACGCTGTGTGTTCATTGAGTGTCTTACAGTTTTACTGTATGTGTGTGCAGTCCATCAGTAAAGCTGTAGTGGTTTAAGAGGCCATTTTCTCTGAGACGTTTCTTTACCCCCACCCACCCCTCCGCGCAGATTGACCTTTTTGGTTTGACCCAGATGATAGTTTGGAGGAACATCCTTGTCACATGACTTGGGTCAGTCCAACACCTGCTTCTGCAGATCAAATCCACTCAACAGGAAGTAGCAGGTGCTGTCTATAAAAATGCACATTTAAACATGGCTCAAATTCATACGAGGACTTCCATTTGCAAGTAACGGTTGTAATATTTTGTTTTATGCACAGGGCATATAAAAGACGTCAGTAGATTTATAGGATAAATTCACAGCGCCAACCAAAAGGGCTTGGATAGAGTGCATTGTAAAAGTCAAATGAACACAATGTCTGCAAATAATTTAACATTTAGAGGAAATTAATAAAAAAAAAAGAAAAACAGCAACACACGCACGCACACAAAAGGTAAAAAGATTCACTACATCTTGTGCAGACAGGAGTGCTTCTGAAAGGGGATAGCCTACGAGTTAAAGGTCAGCCATCTCCTCGTCCAGCTGCACTGTTTGTAGTTTGGCTAGTTCCTTGCCTTCAGCAGCCTCCATCTCGCCACACATCGCCCTAACAATATCATTCACCGTCCCCGAGCTGCCCACCTTGCTCTCCGACAGGCTCATGTAGCTGCCGTTCATACCGGGGCCCAGCATGTGCGACGGGGGGGCCGGCTGGCCCTCGTGCCCCCCGATGTAGTCGGCGGGCTGCAGGTGGTGGCCGCCGGGGTCAGTCTGGGCCATCAGGGGCGTGCTGACAGTCAGGGTGGTGTACACCTCCGGCTCAGGACTGGAGGAGCTGACGCCGGCGGAGGCGGAACCGGGGATGGGGCCTCGGCCGACGGGAACGTCCTCCGGGGCGTAGGCGATCTGGCCGCTGGCGTCCAGGTGGAGCCCGTGGTGGTAGGAGGAGTACACCCCGCCCTCCAGGGGCTCCTTCTTGATGGTTCCCATGCTGTAGAGCACTGTGCTGTGGTGCAGGGGGGCCATGGTCAGCTTGTCCTGCTGCTGGTATGAGCCCTCACTGGAGGAGCTCACTGGTATGTTGCTCAGCGGCATGGTACCTGCGTGTCAGAGAAGCAGCACGTCAAGACACCCCGTGGCTTGATTTACATAGCCGCTTGATTCACCTAGTCGCAATGTACATCTATACATGTGAACCATGCCATTACATTTTTTGCCTTTTTACATTAATTTTTTCCTTTTTTATATGCGCTCTGAGGTTAACCTAGACGTCATATCACTGTTGTGTGTCTCACACACTTCATGATTTCCTGGCCAGACCCGCACATTCACCGCTCGAGACCGTAGAGTTATTCTCAAGACCGGGGGGAGGGGGGGCAGCAGAAAACACTTCTTAAAATCAGATTTCCCTCATTATTCATGCTGTTGGGGGCTTCTCTGCTTCATGTCAAGGTAAGCAATGTAACGATGCTGTCCCGTGAGTGGATATCTTGGCTTGTCGACCGTCTGAAACACATTTCCTCTCCTCCCTGCTCTGGACGGCAGCAGTGTAATGATGATAAGTGATGGTGACTCCACAACCCGTGTTCTATTCATCTCCCTGTGTGTGTGAGTGTGTGTGTGTGTGTGTGCGTGTGTGTGTGGTCTCCCACTTTAACTCTGCTCTGTGTTATGTAGTAGCATCAGCAGCAGAGAGCACAGTGTATTACAGCGCAGGCCTGTGTTGCCATGACATTCATCACACGGGAGACCTGTGTGTTGTTGAGGTCCCAGGCCTCGTGCACAACAGTGTGTTAACGCTTTACTGCAGCATGGCAGCAGAAGGGCAAAGCAAAGTAAGACCACATACCATGCAGGGAACCCACCTTGCGTGATGGTTGAGGCCGAGGAGGTGGAGGACAGGAGCGGAGGGAGACCCACGTCGTTCCCGAGCAACGAGTCGCCGTCGCCGACGCCGCTGGACACCTGCACCAGGCTGTAGCCGCCCAGCTGGAGGGCGGCCCCCGACGACGAGCCGAACGACAGCACTGACGAGCCCCCGTTTTGGTTCACCATGCCGCCGTGCGACCCCTCCTGCTTGACCTCCGAGCCGTTGACACAGCCGGCGGCGTAGGCGGCGTATTGCAGGCCTGAGTCCTCCCCACCCACGACCAGCCCCTTGTCCTGCATCTGCATTTCCAGGCCGGAGCCCCCGAGCAGGACCCCGGAGGGCCGCAGGGGGCTGAAGGCCAGCGGCTGGATGCCCAGGTTCAGCCCGTTGAAGAGGATGTTGCCGGGCGTGCCGTGGAGATAGGAGGAGCCGCCATTGTGGAAGGCCGCTGAGGAGGCGTGGCTGGTCACCAGGTTGCCGTTGTAGAGACCCCCGCCGCCACCACCACCGGGGCCTGGGGGCATCTTGATGTCACCGATCTGCTGGATGACAACCCCGCCGTCCAGGGGCCCCGTCTGCAGCGAGAGGTTGCCGTGGGTGATCGTCGTCCCATCCGAGGAGTTGGACAGGGGGCGGGGAGACAGCTCGTCCTGCCCTTTGCTGGACTCGTCCTCCGTACTGTGGTTCCCATCTGACTCACTGCAGGGAGGAGAAAACCAAAGTAGGATTTGTTTGTGGTCTTGAACATGCATTATATTGCAAATATAGTGTGCATCCAACTGTTGTTGAGAAGTATATGTATACATTCCATGTCTTTGCTTTGTGTACATTTCATGGCATACAAAATTATCACAATAATTTAGGAGGGGAAACAATTTACACTTTTCATTATATCAATTCAGTTCAATCAATCAATCAATTCAATTCAATATCAATATTCATTGTATTGAATATCAATTCAATACAATAACTTCAGTACATAACCAAATCTTTGTAGCCTGCAAAGGAAATCTATTAAATATGCCTACATTAACACTACTGTGAACAACTACTGTTGTTACACGTATAGGTCTAAGCTTGTGAATGCGTTAAAAGCAGTTACCCCTTATAGCCCTCTGTTGGTCATGCTTTGCTGCCCCGACAACAACAATCAACAGCGGACGGCCATTCCTCCAACCATTTGGCGCAATAAATTCCGCAGTGACAAATGCCAGCAACGGTGGCGTGAGTGACTGCACACATGGTCTAAATACTTTGTCTTTATTATTTCTATATGAACCGGTAGTTCAATTTCACATCCAAATTCGCTATAGCTGAATAGATCTATCATATAATAACGACACCAATGATATCAAAACTGTAAAACCGTCTTCGAGAATGATTCGAACAGCTGCAACCCTCCCCCCTCCGCACTCCAACCCTCCCACCTCCCACCCCCCACACATCACACGCACGCTTTTAAGAAAAGGACCATTGATAAAAGTAGCTATGAGTTTAGTGAACAACATGTAGCTGTTTGACAAATCCAGTATATATAGTAGAAACGTAGGCATACAACAAAACTTTAGTTATTGACCAAAAACGATATTACGCGCTGTGTGTGCGCGCTGTTTTGTGTGTGTGTGTGTGTGTGTGTGTGTGCATGCGTGCGAGAGAGAGAGGGAGAGGTCACCTACACCAGGTGTGCGCGTGTTCAAAAGAAGAAAGAATAAACATGAAATAATAAGAACTTATGTCCGTGTGAAGAAATATGAAAGAAGCGCTTAAAGGGAGATTGTAAAACCCCCTTTGGTCGTCTGATAGAAAAAGGGTAATAAATGATTTATGTGCTGACACACACACACGCACACACGCACACACGCACACACACACTATGTGGAAAGCTTATGCTGGTCTTAGATCTTTGCTATATCTGGTAGTCTAGTGGTTCCATTGTTTTCTCGATTTTATTTGCTTGAAAAGTAAAAAAAATAAATAAATAAATAAAAAAGTTAAAATTAAATTAAATGGGAAGGTGACATTTGACGTGTTATTTTGTTTCTTATAGCACTCATGCCCTTAACACCAGCAACTTTGAAACCCGATCTGAATAGCCATCGCTTCGTATTTCAAAACATTAAAAGCGTGCGGCTATCCCTTTACGCACAATATATGTTTCGTAATTATCACCAGTTAAAGGTTAACGTTGTTATATCACATTGTAAATAAACTGACGATTAAAACAATACATGACCATGCAATAAATATGTATTACAAACAAAATAATGTATAATACATTGGCGACATCGTTTTCAAATGAACATTGGACAGTTTTAAAATATAAATGCGCCTTTTACGCATATCCTTTCGAGCGCGTTACTGAAGATTAAATTAAACAATTAAGTTTGTACTGTTTGTTGGTAGCTCACCTTTTAGATTGTGCCTCGGATGGATTTCTGTCCCTCTGCCTCCTGTTTTTAAACCAGTTGCTGACCTGTGTCAAGGAAAGTCCTGTGATCTTGGCGAGGTTTCTTTTCTCCGCGGGAGAAGGATATCTATTCTGCTTGTACAGATCCTTCAGCGCGTTTCGGGACCTCTCCTTGAAACAATACACTGTCTCCTCGCCGTCCCATATAGTCCGGGGGAGAGGGTACTTTCTCCGGAGACGGTACTTGTCCACAGCGCCGAGGGGTCTCCCGCGCGCCTTCTCCGCCTCGGTATACCGCGCCTTGTACCACAGGTCTTGTAACGACGAGTGGTTGGACGGACTGAAACTGTGATTCTCCAAAATACTGTAGAGCTCCTGGTACCGAGCCTGGTGGAACGCCACGAGGGCTTGGGCTTTTAGGATGCTTTCGTTGCCGCGTAGGAGATCACTTTGTGGTAAAGACCATAAAAACCTCGCAAGCCGGTCCACATTGCCTCCCTGTTGCAAAGCCTCGCAGACGCACGCCACTTGCTCCGGGGAAAAGGCCAGCGAGGAAGTCGCGCTCACTAGTAGCTCAGTGTGGACCGCATCACTGTTGGAAGTAGCACGCTCCATAGACAACTCCGCCGAGTCCACAGCCAGAAGCTTGATGCACTCTCGCCTGTCTGCCTTTACATTTTCCTTCTTGATGTCATTCGCTGTTGTGACTTCTCCAGAAGAAGAAGACATTTTTCAAGCCTTCCTGGTAAGTCACTCCTCCCTGGTTTCGGCAAGCCTTTAGCCGATCAGGTTACCTCCTCGCCATGCGAATGTGATCGAATATCTGACAGCGGCTGTAAGGGGATAGCTCTCCTCTGTCGGTCCAACGTGACTTTTACTCTGCGGGAACTGTAGCGAGAAGGAGACGCCGAGGTCTATCTGCAGGAGAGCCTCGCTATTGGCCACGGAGGGTTCCACGAGGGAGGAGCGAGTGGGATTTCAGGGACGAATGTTTGGTTTCCAGCTGTCAATCATAGAACTGGCTGTGTAGCTTATAGTGGCTCACCTGTGCAAGGTGAATGCTTTTTGAGATCATATCCGCGTCCACAAGCGCAGTCTAAAGAAGTTAGGGGTTTATATTAGCAGGGCTAGTTAAAATTAGTTTCAGAGGGAGTCAACAAAAATATATAATGAAATAACAATAACGGCTCATATTAAATAGGGTTAGGTTAAATATCGATTCGATATATTAGGCTAATGTTTTTATTTTAATAAATGACTAAATTAGAATCTTACAAGTTTCTTACATTTTGTTCATCTTAAGAACCGTCTTTTAAAATAAAAAAACACTAAAATACGGCAGTTAAATGGCATTAGGGGCTATTGAGAGCATAATTAGGTACAATTTAAACGTCAATAAAAATGTATATAAAAACGTATTAGTGCGTTTTATAGAGCACTATAAAAGCCTTCATTAGGGTCTGGTCTAATTTTCAAACTCTTTTGTTTGTTGATAATGACTCACATTTTCGATATTATACATTTTAAATTAAAAATTTGTAGTGAATGGTAAATAAAAAAAACATAGACCTAATCTATTTTTTCTTCTTGTTTATTTACTTTCTTTTGTTAATTATAAGAATCAACAGCCTATAGCTTAGCCTATACGGAATACGGGGTGTCTTATAGTCTGCTCAAACAGGCTGTTTTAGAAAAAGTCAGTGTTGAGAGCGTTTTATCGCATGATCTTATCAAGCCTATATCTTGTTATCTGAATTATTCATCAGACAGCAATAAAAGCACAAGCCACTCAGGAATTATTGGTGAAACATTCAAAGGAGATCTAAATAGGCTACATCGAATATGAATAGCCACCATAAGTAGCTTAGGCCTATACATATGATTATTAACGTAGGTTATTAGAATGTAGGCCTATTATTACACAATATTGGAATAATACAATTAGCCTTCTTTTAAATGAGGACACATTCAGGCCTTATTGGACATTTCAAAAAAACATTCTAAACCTTTCTAAAATCCAACTTCAATTAACTTCTATAATAGTGATTATATTTTAAACGTAGTCTTTTCTAAGTATTCTTTTCAACACACGCTTATGACGCCCCCCCCCAAAAAAAAGGATCCATGCTGATCTAACACGGAGGCTCATAGGCTATTAACTAGGAACTGTTCTTATTAGCATCGATTTCCGTCGGACCACATTACGTGTAACACTACAGCCCAACGCTTGAGAACTGGGAGAGGTTGCTTGTTGATAAAGTAGACAGCGTAAAATGTTCCTTGTTGTTGGTATTTTTTAAGTTATTGTTTGTGTTGTAGAGTCAGAGATGGATGACCAAGGGTGTCCGCGGTGCAAAACAACTAAGTACAGGAATCCTTCTCTAAAACTGATGGTGAACGTCTGCGGACACACGCTGTAAGTATCATACCAGACAGATGAAAATGTGACTATTGGTAATAGTTTAACACAGTCCCCATCTTTAAAGCGTTGTGTCTTTCTACATACTGGCTGCAATGTCTAAAATTACGAGTTTTAGATTACACGATCACAGACCCTCATCTATTCGAGGCTGCACAAGCCAAAATCTGTACAGATTGTAACTGACGCCAGTTACACAGGACATTCAGTCTACCATGCTTTGTGTGCATTGCATGCCAAGGTAGTCAAATGCAGCTGCAAGCTTTCACTCCACAAGCAGGACGCATTATATAGCTGCCCTACGTCAAGTCTGACTGCATCTAAACAAAAACCCCTGTATATCGTATATTAGGGCTTCTCTAAAACAGTAATTTCTCAAGTAAACCAGCCTACTATTACATCTTATCTTTCGACTTGAGTGAGTAAATCTCTCACACACTGTTTGCAACATGACCTTGTCTGTAGGTGCCTGGTGGTTCAAATTAATGGGACAGGCACATATATTATATGAGGAGCAAGCATATTACTGTAGGTGGTGTGTGATGGTAAACCCTTATTGCATGTGGTGTCTAAAATGTCCCTGCTCGGTCATCAGGTCAACACGCTCACAACACACTATCTCTAGCTACACGCAGAGCAACACGCACAGAAAATGAAAACCGTTTTGCAGTGGAGCCATTTATTAAAGATGTGACCTTGGCACTGTTATTCAGAGCTCTGCTCTGTGTGCGAATCTTGAAAACTGCTGCTCTCTCCATATATCATGTTAGGGTTCTATCAATGATGCCATTGGGTTTATATTGCAGGTAGCTACTTTTACCTTTAATCGATGAGTTGCTTTACACATACTTGTGTTGATTTTCTGTATATTTTCTAGTTGAGATGTTTTATTTATATATATATATATATATAACATCTCAACTAGGGGTGGGAATCACCAGAGGTCCCATGATACAAAATTACTGTGATTTTAACATGTTGCGAAATTTTGCAAATTATAACTTTTTCCAACTTTAAATGATGTCGCCTAAAACATTGTTTATTCATCTCACAAAAATTGTATTGCTGCAACATGTAAAGTCAAGCTGACTGACTGACATGAACATGTGATAAATATTGTATACACCAAGTTAAATTCTCATGTGCAATTTATATAATAAAGATTGATACTTGGCGTCCGTGTATCAATATAGGATTGGCAGGGGAAGTATCACGATACTATGCTGTATCTATACACCCCCCCCCCCCCCCCCCCCCCCGCCCCGCCCCGCCCCTAATCTCAGCGTAAAACACCAAAAACAGGACTGAGAGATACGTACGTATTTGTCTGATTTTTATCGGCATTTGCTTATTGTGATTCTGGCTTTCTGGTTGCTGCCCAGGCTGGGAGGTTCCATAGCAGCCACAGGCTGTGTGGACAACGCAGTGCGTTCTAGCGACGTCGCACCCCTAGCCAGCATCTAAATTTAAACCCCACCGCAGCACATTTTGTTTCCCTGTCACCCAGATTGTTTGCGTGTGTTATTTATTACCCAAGTACACACACACACAGACGCAATGACGCACGCCCGTGTTCTTTAGTGCTTGACGCCAGGCGCTCACACTGGACACCGGATCAATGACAGCCCAAGGCCCATGAGTGTAGCAGGGTTCTGAAGAATATATACCTATTGTGACGTGAGGAAGTCACAGCAAACAACCAGGCTTTTCCCTTGATGCTTTCTAACTATAGTACAGCAGGGTTGAGTTCTGGTTACTGTTGTACTATAGCAGGTAATATAATTATTATTATATTACTGTTTTACTACAGCGGGTAGGCTAATACTACGTATTACTGCTGTACTACAGCAGGTAATATACTTATTATATTACTGTTGTATTACAACAGGTAATATACTTATTATTATATTACTGTTGTACTACAGCAGGTAATATACTTATTATATTACTGTTGTACTACAACAGGTAATATACTTATTATATTACTGTTGTATTACAACAGGTAATATACTTATTATTATATTAATGTTGTACTACAGCAGGTAATATACTTATTATATTACTGTTGTACTACAACATGTAATATACCTATTATATTACTGTTGTACCGGTAGGCTATTACTACTTATCACTATTGTGCTACAACAGGTAATATACTTATTATTATATTACTGTTGTACTACAGCAGGTAATATACTTATTATATTACTGTTGAATTTCAACAGGTAATATACTTATTATTATATTAATGTTGCACTACAGCAGGTAATATACTTATTATATTACTGTTGTACTACAACAGGTAATATACCTATTATATTACTGTTGTACCGGTAGGCTATTACTACTTATCACTATTGTGCTACAACAGGTAATAGTATCATTATGCACAGCTGGTTAGCTTGTGCCACAAACCACCCCTCTGTGTCTCCAAGATCATGTATGGCCCTGTGAGAGCTTCCAGAATAAGGGCATTGTAGGGGAAAACAGGTGAACCCAACCCTTGTCTGCACTGGAGCTCCTTATTGTTATTGCTATTATTATTATTATTATTATTATTATTATTATTATCACTTAGTGTAGGAGGGAGGGGAAGATGGAGGCAGTGTCACAAGGGGGGTGTGGGATCTCTGTTGAGCCTGGCCTCTGTTTACCCTTCTTTCCTCCTGCCACGCCACCCCCCACCCCAGACCTGCTGACAGCTGCAGATGGAGAGATATGAGCCAGGAGTGCTGAGCAGGACAGGTGAGAGCCAGGGAGGGGTCAGTTGGACTCAGTCACCACCCTGCTGCAGTAACAACAGCCCTGGGCTGGGACGGGGAGAAACTCAAAACTGGCGGTGTATCGTTTTGGTTAACATGCATCCAAGGCAACTCGTAGTGACTAGAGCACAGTTACAGGTACTGTATACTGTACGTTGCCAAAGGATGCTTAAAGATAGACCAGAAACAATGGTTTTCTGTCTGGAAGACAAACACCCCGACCACGCTGCTAATACTATCCTGCTCTAACCATACCAACAGTGGGTACTGTATGCTAGCCGATTTAGCATGGGACCCCCTCCTCCCCCCTCCCTAACAGACAGTAACAATACAGTCTGGATGCTCTTGCACTTAAGGAGAAAGATAGCAAGTAGACTCCTCCCTCCAATCCCTTTTTAAAGGTCCACCTCTTTGCTCTAGAGTTACACAGAATTTCCCCTAAGGAGAGTTCTGTTGTGTGGTCCATTTATGGGGCAGGGGGCAAGCTACGCCCAACTACTATCCCAGTGTTGATGAATGGACTCTTTGTGGGCCTGTGGAAACAAGCGGAGTGCCCCATCCACCTCCATATGGCCAGGCCTATACATCTCTTGTAGCCTGGGGCCACAGTGAACATCTGCCCCTGCTAGGATGCACTTTTGCAGGGTTTCTTTGGGCAGGAACTGGACAGCACAGATGTTGTTGTAGTTTATAATAAAACGTTATTTTAATTTAATACAAATTTTATAATTTTTTTTATCATCAACATATTTGAACTGGGACACAGAAAATGTAGTTGTTTGTACTATTCCCGTGGTGGGATTGTCATCGTATGCTTGTTGAGCTTGTTTGACCCATACCGCTTCCCATAAACATAAACGTCTAAACTCCATGGCTCTGCAGTTTCCCCTGTAACTGTTTTTGTTGTGAATCCTGCTGATGAGGTACAATTGCTTGCTTGATGTCCCTTTCATTATAGTTCTGATGAGCATGAACTCGGCAAGACTTTGCATCCTTAGCATTCATTGTATGTGGGTTTGGAAAGCAACCACCCTACTTGGTGATGTACAGTGAAACAACAAGCTTTTCCTTTGTAGTGTTTTTATGAAGGGCTCAGAAACAGATGACATTTTGAAACCAGATGTTTAATCTCTCATTGGTGGTCAAGAGCAACAAACCCATTGAAGGTGAATTGCTGCGGAATATAGCTCTGTTGGGACTTAATTAAAAGAGTGCACTGTGCAAATGTTTATCTACCCCACCACCACCCTTCCACTTTCCTACTTAGTGGAGATTTAGGACAATTTCCATTGTCTTTGCTGTCCACTCCTCATTTGGCATGACTGATGGGTAAACGCCTACCTGCTTAAAGGTGTGATTGACGAGTAATCTGGTTAGGCCCTTAGGTGAGTCTGCTGGTTGCCATGGTGTCACGTCACAATCGACAAGGCAATGGGTTTCTGTATGAGCCTGGCTTAGTCCAGCATTCCTTTCTGCCTTTTCTTGTGCGAGATGATAAATTATGATATTAGAATAATATATATATATTAAATTATGATATAAGAATATCTGTCCTTGCCTAATCTTGATTTACTGTATGAGGGCCCTCCTTACATCATTCTAAAGAAGACAATATTGTGTGAAAATATTTGTTATGGGAAAACAATTTTACTAGCCAAATATGTTTATTATTTATTCATATAAAATATCTAATTTTGGTTAATCACCATCTAAAATGTTAATGAATCTTAAATGTAAACTGCTCAGGGAGAATCATTATTAAAGTAACTTATTGGAAAACATTTATAATGTATTTGAAAATAAACTTGCATGCATAAAGCACTAGCTTGATGCATTAGGCTAACTCATAATTAGTACATATAATAGGACGCTCAAAAACGTCACAAATATCCATTACCCATTCGGGTACAGTATCATGATAGAATACATATTGAGCAGCTATACTTGATTTTATTTATTTATGCAACGTGGCAAATGGACTGTATGAGTCCTATTAAAACAGCAAAGAGCCAAATTATTTTCCAGTGCATACAGCCGGTCTGGGGTGTCAGTCCAATTTCCTCTTGTCTGAGCTTTTCTTATCCACATTCCATTCATAAGTCCAACCTTCTGTGAGCACCCAATGGAAACATTTACATGGCCCATTATTGTCTACTGGGGCCGTGTAATAAGTCGGGCGGTAAAAGAGACTCACAGAAAGGATGAAACATTTCATCTCTTTATTTCTTAATTTACTGCTGCTGCAGACTGACTGTACACACAGGCAAATTTCCTTGAGAGGTGTGTGTGTGTGTGTGTGCGTGCGTCGGTGACCTCTGCAGTGCCAAGATTGAAGTCTGCCGTGTCTTCCCCCCCCGGCAGATGTGAGAACTGTGTAGACATGCTGTTCGTGCGCGGCTCGGGCAATTGCGTGCAGTGCGACACACCTCTGAGGAAGAGCAACTTCCGCGTGCAGCTCTTCGAAGACCCCGCCGTGGACAAGGAGGTGGAGATCCGCAAGAAAGTGCTAAAGATGTGAGCTCTGCGTGTGTGTGTGTGTGTGTGTGCGTGCTGGTGGTAGGGGGGTGCCTCTGTGTGTTCATGTGTGTTGACATGCCTCCTCCTGCTTCTTAAGCCACCTTTGTCTTTCTCATTACAGTGTTTGTTTTGTAGACAATGAGTCTCCCTAGGGGAGAAGTGGGGGGGCGGGGCAGGTTCAAATAGGGAAGGCTCTTTCCCTCTTTTCCTGCCAGGTTTTTACTTCGCAGCCCCACCCCTCTCTCTCCCTCTCTCTCTCTCTCCTCTGTTCTTCTTTAATAGCCCCCTTAATTGACATCTAATGCGGCTTCTATTAGGCATCCTGCTAGCCGTCTATTATAAATGGTTGATTTAATGGGCCCTATTAATGTCAGGGCATGTTTGCTTTTATCAGGTTTTACTGCTTGTATCATCCTCACCATCATCTTCATAGCTGTTCTCCCACCGCAGATACAACAAGAGAGATTTTGACTTCCCCAGCCTGCGAGAGTACAACGACTATCTGGAGAAGTTGGAGGAGATCGGTAGGAGCGCGGGCTGTGCCGTGCCGGGGAGTCAGGCCTCGGGCCTCTGGGCGGGGTGGAGGCTGCAAGGGATGCTCACTTCCCGTGTATTGATTTCTCCCTGCCTCTGGCCGGCTGGCTGGCTGGCTGCGTGAGGGGGGGGGGGGATGTTTTCCAGACACCAGTGCCAGCCAGGGGCGTGGATCATACGGCCGTCCTGCCAACATTTACACTTCATCGTCTCTGGGTCCCTGCGAGCTCATGCTCCGATAATTAGATATAATTAGATTAGATGGCCAATGACACATCAATAAATAAATGAATAAAACGGCGCACATACACAAGCATAGGCACCCTGTTAGATGGATACTTGGTGTAGCCAAAAGGTCAGCTTCCACAGCCACAGCTAGTTCCATGAACGTGAGGGTCAATGAATTGTTCAGTCAAATGTCTAAAAAAAACAATTATACATACACAGAATATGTTTGGCCTGGGCAATATTACCAAAAGATTATATTGCAGTAAATGTAGCCTAATATTACTGTATATAAATATTAATTAAAATATTTGGGTTATTTTATATAAAAACATATACATAACCATCTGTTAATTCCTATTTGATCTAATCCAGTGAATTGTACACCTACCCATTTAATACACCCATATCTCTACGCTACAGTCACGCAAAACGGTACCGGCCAGTGGGCAATGGCCACAGATGAAATATAAACAGCTGAGAGTGGCAGATATGGTTATAGTGTATAGCACACCGCTAGGTCAAGGTTTTTATTGGAGAACATAATATTGCGTTCATGCGGCGGATCTCTTGGGACTTCAATATGTGTCTTGTGTTGTCTATGCAGTGTGATATGTTGTCCATGCACAGTGTATAACACGTGTGTGTTGTCCATGCAGTGTACAACCTGACCAACAACATCGACGTGGAGAACACCAAGCAGGTAATGGAGCAGTACCAGAGGGACCACAGAGATCTCATCCAGAAAAACAAAGTTAAGCTGGTATGTGCTGTCACCTTGGAGTGGAGTATTGGTCACATTGCACACATTGTACTACTACTACTACTACTAATAATTATATTATTATTATTATTATTATTAACGATGATGATAATGATGATATTATTAATAATGAAGTGACAATGTTAGACTTCATTAGTCTTTTGTAGGGATGTTGGATCTCTGCTTGTCCTTGTCTTGAGGTCAGAGCTGAGCAGACAGGCTGTGGAGAAAGGATTCAGTGTCCCGCTGAAACAAAGTACAACAGGGGTGCGTGCATGCGTGCGTGCGTGCGTGCGCACCAACACAGCTTCGGGCAGGCTGCCTTGCTTCAAGGACATTTTCTGTACACACTAGACCTCTCAATTGTCCTCATGCTCTCTCACCAGTGTGGGAGATCCATAACGGATAAATCCTAGTTCCATATTCCATATAACAATAATTTCTGGCCAAAAGTTGAATCTGAGGACCTCTGCTGCAAAGCCAGAATGATCTCTAAACCATGCCACACACCGTGTATGTGTATGTCACGATAAAAGAACCTTTACACTCCCTTTTACGAAGTGAAGCCACGCTTTAAGCGTATTTATAGGCAGAGCTGTTTTGGTGCGAGTTTTGGCACCAACCCGACTTCCTTGTGTTTTGTGGCCGACTTGCGCCTCTCCACAGCCGGCTGCGTTTACTTTCTCTCTTTTCAATATTAGTCTTTTACGGTTCCCTTCTCTCTCTTCAGACACGCGAGCAGGAGGAGTTGGAGGAGCTGCTCCTGCTGGAGCAACAAGGAAGCGAGCAGCGGAGGCTGGAGACCCTGCAGGAGGAGCAGCGGCAGCTACAAGCCAAGAGGAAGAGCAAGCAGGCTCTGCTGGATGAACTGGTGAGTCACATGCTGTTGTGTCGTCAGTCAGTCAGTCAGTCAGTCAGTCAATAAATGGTCACCGGATGGTTGTGGAAGATGTTAAATAAAACCCCAACATTGCACTCAAGGCACCATGGCTAAAAGAAACTGCTGAATTATCAACTTGTGTTGTTTATGGAGACAGGGCACATACAGTAGATACCGTTGTATTAAAATTTTTTAAAAACATATTTTATTATCTTTGTCACACTGCATTTGTGTAGCAATAAAGAGTTGGTCAGAATTTGTGCAGGCACAGAGGTCACTTATTTATGCGGGGAAGAACGGCTTCCGTCACAGCTTCAGCAAAGTCACATGCCTTAGAACAGTGCCACTGACTGCAACAGGCACACTGCATATTTAGGGCACACACAAACACACACTCACCCACCCAGGGGGTGTTGCAGTGAGATCATTAGGAGCTTATTACTGGTCATCGTGTTGCAGGCCAAAGCCTCCTGGCTCTATTGTGTTGAGCTGAGTGCTTTGGAAGTGATTGTTCCTGCAGAGCAAGCTGCTGAAGGCCCATCACAGATAACAGGCTAAGCTGTGTGTGTGTGTGTGTGTTTGTTTAAGGCACAGGGTCTGTTGACCGTAGGCAGATGAGATCAACCACCAGCCCCCCCTCAGGGAAGTTTCCCAAGCTCTGACATCTGTAGGTCTTGATACATGTGGCCAGATAGCTCCCCATTCTCTCACACACACACACGCGCACACACACACACACACACACACACACACACACACACAGATACAGATGTTTGTAAGTCCTTAACCCAGTGACTACAAACATTTAAATGTACCATGGCTTAATTAATTATGGTTTGTACTGTATATGACAGGAAGGCTAAATAAAATCTTCAACAGCAACTATTGTTGCATTAAAATATGACCACAATATATTTTTTTATAACATTAGGAAAACTTTGACTGCCTTGCTTACGTTTACTTTAATCGATCAGCTGTGCTAAAATCACTGTGCTGTTTCTAATTTATTAGATGTTTCTTACCCATAGGGTCTTCACATTTGTAAAAATTTTTAGTAGGTTTGTTTCAGTTAGGTTAGTTTGTATCGATGTCTTTATGGAAATGTGACCTCCAAATCAGAGAGGCGCACACACACCATTACGCAGCAATTCATAGTCTGTTTCATTCATTCCTATGCCAAGAACGACCCGCCAAAACCACTCCGTCTTGTCCCGGTCGCGTTGCGTCTCGATGTTCTGAGACCTTCTGCACTTGGCAGCGTTCCACTGGAACAAATTGAAACGTCTGACCTTGGTTTTTAATGGAGGTGAAGACTGGGCAGGACACTTTAAACGGTGTCCCCACGCCATCGTACTTCTGTTAACAAGGCTTGCATTAATGATATGGTGGCTATCTGATGGGTTTGATTCTGCCGCCCCACCCCGCACCCCCTGTCCTTTCCAGGAACGCTCCCAGCTTCCCGCCAGCATCCTGCTTGCCCAACACAAGGACCGTGCCGCCCAGCTGGAGACGCAGATTGAGAAGCAGAAGCAAGCGGTCAAGCCTTCCACCGTATTTTCTACTGGCATCCGCATTGTGAGTAACCTACACACTGGCTTAAGCTAGCTGCATCCTCATTGTGAGTAACCTACACACTGGCTTAAGATAGCTGTATCCTCTTTGTGAGTAACCTACACACTGGCTTAAGCTAGCTGTATCCTCATTGAGTACCGTGTGCACCATCTTAAGCTAGCTGTATCCTCTTTGTGAGTAACCTACACACTGGCTTAAGCTAGCTGTATCCTCATTGTGAGTAACCTACACACTGGCTTAAGCTAGCTGTATCCTCATTGTGAGTACCGCGCGCCCTGTTTTAAGATGGCTTCTCATCGCCACTGATGTTCAAACGCCCGCACACACCCCTCCCTTACACACACCCCAGTTGTAGCGTATGCTGTGGGTGGCTGCTGGCTGGGTTCAAGCTAGCTTCAGGGAGCTAATTGGGCTGGTGGAATGTTTGATCGGTTCAAAGCAAGGATGTTCCTGAGCGTTTAGCGCTGCCTTGCTGTGGCAACAGGCCCTCATCACCTCAGCGCTGCCATCACATTCCTCCGGGCGCGCATGAGGGCTCCAGGCTGGGGCCGTGCGCACTCTGCTGGGACCGTCCATTTGGCTGTCGTTGTGCTTTTTTCCTGTCTTTTATTTTCATTTTATCACGATGAGATAGGCCGTGTCATCGCTCCCCCACCCCCACCCCCCACCCCCTGGCCAAGCCCTCATGCTTGCTACGCTGCTTTCTTCCCACATGGTGCAGTGGTGCGTGGGAAATGTATTTGGCTGCTGCTCACCTAGACACCACTTGCAGCCAATCGGGGCTGGCCTTCTGACATACTCAAAATATGGCTGCCTTGTTATGTAGGTGGGTGGGTGCCTGTCAGTGAAAAGTACAGTAAACTTTAAACAACCTCTTATTTAATTATTAATAATAATAATAATGATTATATACATTACATTCTGGCACCATCCCTGTTCCTCGTTGGACCTTCCTGCTGATAACCCTGGGTGGTACTATAGCGTCTTTACCGCTCTGTCAAGTCAGCTTTTCCCCTCCACCGCCGATGGAAACGGCTCCATCCAAATGGAGGAGATGGTTCCCAGTGTCTGTCCACTCGATGTGCAGCGTGAGCTCAGCCTTGCTGATGGAGAGTCAGTCAGATTGTGCTGCTTTTGGCTTCCAGCGTGGCCTGTTTTACCCCCCCCCCTTTTTCTCCCCCCCTGTTCTCCTCATCCTCGCGGCCCCTCGGCGCCTCACGGTGGGGTACAGCTCTCCAACCAAACGCGTCTCCTCCGCTCTGCGGGCGTGAGACTCTCGTCAGGGGAGCGCGCGTGGTTTTGGATTTCCCTCCCGCCCTGGAGTCCGCTGGGCTGACTGCTGTTTGACTTGGTGGGCGTTCAGCACAGAGCGGCGCGTTCCTGCAGAGCTCTGGAATTCATTTATTTATCTGTTAGCCCCCCTTCCCCCCCCCCCAACCCCCCATCCCCTTCCCTTCTTGTTCCAAGCAGCACAGAAGTTCTCCATCAGGAGGCAATAAAGAGAGCAAAGGTAATGAAGCCTTCTTCATCCGCGTAAATGTGGAAATAGACTAGGCTGCACAATGCTTATTAGTCTACTGGTATAAACGGCTGTATTATTAACATACCGTGTGCATTGATATGTGAATTGCATGGATGAATGCGGGGGGCATGAATGGAGGGATTGACTCATTTGCAACCTCTGATCTCGCCGTTGAATGTCCTGGTGATGGACAAGCTTGTCAGTAGCACCTACCCGCCTCCGGGCATCAGCCAGCTGTCTCTGCCCCAGGCCAAGGTGAGCCGTCACTGGGAGAATGACACGTCTGTCTGTTTTTAGACCGGGAGGATGCCATGGCCGCCGCGGCTTCTGTCTTGATTTAAAGAGTGACCTAATGTCGCCTCTAGTTCGGTCATGGTGTTTACTGGCCACAGTATACGGGTCACCCTAGCCTCAGCCACTGTGTTGGGTGTCTGGGTCCCGCTGGCCGTGCAGGTTTAATCCCTAAACGCTAGCTAGCCCTGTGGATACTTAGATAGGAGAAAAGAAAGGGGGAGGGGGGGGTGCTTCTGAAGTCCAGGTGTGATGTGAGGCGAGGTGAGATGAGCCTGGTCTTGCCTCTGGAATGGTCTGGAGTCACTCAGAGGAGTAATCCCTCACTTTGGAGGCACTCCATTGAGGAAAGGAACATGCTCGTGAGCGCACGTGTGCTCGCGCTCAAAGACAAAAGTCACTGAGCGCACGCACACACACACACACACATGCACAAACATGCACTTACTTTACCCAATCCGGGTAAACACCCTTTGAAGACCAAAGTGTCTTTTTCAAATAGACGCCCACAGGAATCAAAAGAGACTCTCCGTGCGTGGGAGGGAGAGAACTATTTACTGTTGAAAGCGGGCCGCTTGTTGTCGAACACACAAGACCAAGCTTTACTGCCAAACCTGTTGAAAAGGCGCTACTGAATTTACTTACTCGTCATAGCGTCCAGGAATATCAACAGATAACACATGCGAGACCTCTGTTTTTAGAGTGTTAATGTAATATATGTGTTTATTGTGTGAGCTGGGAGGCGGCAAGGTGGGCGGGGGGGAATTGACAGCTGCCACAATGTCCCTGTGACCTGTGGGGAATCTCTCCACCTTGGAGCCGCTTTCAGCGCCATCTTGAACACAAAGGGATTTGAATCCACTGTCCACAGGCATCAGAGCAGCTGGCATACCTGACAAGGCTGACATGGGTACCTTAATGAGAGGGAGAGGCACACACACATGTATAAACAGAGAACTCGTACACACACACTCAGCTAAATGCGGGTGGAAGGTTTATACCCAAACATAGATGTTCGGCTGTCTGACATAAGCCGGGTCTTCTCTAGATCCACTCTCATCTACACCTCTTTTGCGCCACCATAGGAAATGCAAACTGTAGTATATGCACACACACACACACACACACACACACACTCTTGTGTATTTGCTCAGGCGCGTTTTGCTTGGTTGGGCTGTCCTCTGCAGTGACCTCTGCTAGGTAGAAAAGGGTGTGTTACCGTGGCGACTGTGGCGACTGGCTCTGCTGTTCTATGGGAGACTGGCTCAACCTGTTCTGCCTGGGAAGTGGTTTGGCACACGCGGAGACTTTCCCGTCCTCATTCAACATGTCTTTATCCTGACCTTATTTCATTCCCACACTCTGGCTTTGACAACCCTTTTTAACTGGTGGACGTATGGGTAGTTAGGTGTGTGTGTGTGTGTGTTTCCAACACTGCTCTTAACATGATTTTCATTCCCTCTTGACTTTCATGCCGTTCACAGACTGAATACAGGGTTGTGTTATGTAGGAGAGGGTGTGACCTTTGCCCTTTGGCCTTTGCTCCTTTATTGGTCTGTTGGCACGCAGGCCGACCGCTTCTGGGGTCCGACCTGAGGGGTGGGGGGTGGTGCCCCTCCCCCACCCTGATTGGCACCAGCACATGTGGGCATCCGCACCATCGCCGACTGCCCCTGGCTTGGCCTCGTTAATGTCGGGGGGGTGGGGGGGGAACACAAAGCTCTTTATCCATACAGAAGCATTG
>JAODUH010000015.1:2791008-2806545 GCA_027564835.1 Typhlichthys subterraneus | reverse complement strand
TCCGTGTTGTGGTTGCTGCCCTCTACTGGCAAGTGCACCGGGTCATTTTGACGCATAGTACAGCGCGAGGGTTAATGGTTAAATCAAATGTTTGCCGTCCAAAGATCACCCAAGATTATTGATATTTGTACTCCTCTTTACCCCACTGCTTAGCTTCTGACCTGACACTGGTATGTGAGATTGTATCATAGTTGCATACAAGCCAGACTTTAAAGGCTAAATTGATTTGTTTGCACCTGTTGCCTTTTAAGTCTGTTGATCAAGGCTCATGGTGGTGGTTTTGGATTCAAAGTAATGCACTGCAGTTGCCTCATACTACAGTTCCCTGCCTTTTATTCTCTGGAATAGCTTTGCCTTTGTATTTTTTTTTTTTAAAGGTTAGTGGTTGATCTGATCACTGATCAGATCCTTTTTATGCTGGTAAGTGAAATCTGAAGACAGCCCTTTCTTTTATTTTTTGGCACTGAATGAACAGTAATACTAGAATGTTAATTTGAGAGGTATCAATTTTTGATACATGCTCTAATGTTCTCAGGGTGGAAAAATGCATGTGTATCTAAATGATTATGAAATATTTGCCAAAAGGGTTTTTTCAGGTAAGACTACCCAGTTAATGTTTAAGATTTGCATGCATAAAATTCACATGCTTTTCCTCTTGTAAATAGTGAATATTGTGCAATCTGGAGGTACGTGTTCATGAAATGTTTAGATATGGCCTTTTTAAAATGTTTTAATCATTAACACAGATCAATGTAATTTTTTTTGCTTGTTTCTTTTAAATGATGTGAATGTAAATGTTCGTCTAATGAAATACCTGTGCTCTGCTGATTTCAAATATTAAAGGATGACTTGATTAAAGGATCACATTTACTAAAGCGGTAGTATATAGACAACTCAGATTTGGGTGCTATCTGCAATTTAAGCAAACTAATGATTTACTTGTTTTGAAATACAATTTAGTGATGGGATAAAGTTGTACACCACTGGTTTGAAAGGAATGGGGTAAATTACGACTCAAACGTCAAATTAAAACTTTCAATGTTTTCGAGCAGGTGGCAAGCATTTAATTCCAAATATGGGACTAGGAAAAAGTGCTTTTTCAAGGACGTGGCTGGTGTGGAAAGTGCAGTATGTTATAGGTGTAGTTAGAGCTGTGGTTCAGGGTGCATGAAAATGGCAGACATTACATGCATCTTGTAGTGCAGAGGGCACGTTAGTTTAATCAGTTAATATCTAAATAACATTGCTAGTAGCATATCTACATGATTCTGACATTTGAATGAGTAAATGCCCCTTATCCAACGATTTACAGGTGAAGAGTACCATACCTCTGAAAAGCATAATGGACAGAAACATTAAATATGTTACGACAAAGCCTACCCCAGTGTGTACAATATGCACACGTTGGGTACATAGGACATACAGAAAACTTGAGTCAAAATTGAAGTTATTTTTCATAATAGCTGTGTTACGGTATAAATAATTTTGATGGATTCACATCTTCACAAGAAGAAACTGTAAGCCATTTTCTTCCACCCTTGGTGCAGTGGGAAGAGGTTCTGATGAGTTCCTTTTTCTGACCTCCGCACGCACGCACGCACACTCACGTATCAAAACGTTTTCAAAATGTTATTTCTTTAAATCTAGAAACGATAAAAAAGGGGATTTACTATCTCACAGCAGGCCACGGGTTGTTTGAGGGAGGAGTTCATTGACAGATCCGCCATTGTACAGTATGCCGTTGACTGGCGGGCTGCTTGGTGAAAATCACTGGTGGTTCTTTGCCTTGGCGTGTGTAAGGATGTGGGACTTGAGGTTGGTTGATTGAGCAAACTTCTTGTTGCAGCCGTCAAACGGGCAGACGTAGGGGCGGTCTCCAGTGTGAATACGTACGTGTGTTCGTAAATTAAAGTCCAGAGAAAACCGCTTGCCACAGCCCTCAAATGTACACTGGATGAAAGGAGAGAAATGGTTAAACCAGCACTTGTCAAAGCTTTCAAGAGGATATGTATACAGAATGTATCAGCAAAATCAAAGTGTCCTCTAAACTTTAGACTTTTTTGTTTTAGAATTCCCTTAATTCTGAATCGGTAGTAAAGTATTATCCATATTCAAGTGGGCAGGGGTTAACACCACACACCTGGAAAGGTTTCTCTCCCGTGTGTACGAGCTGATGACGCTTGAGTTTTGAACTCTCCACGAAGGCTTTGCCACACTCTGCACAAACGTGCACTCTGGGACCGTGGGTGTGTAAGTGCTTCCTCATGGCTGAGTTGTCTCTGAACATCTTGGTGCAACCCTGTAAAATGTAAACAATTGATCCCTTTTTTTTTTGAAAAGTACATATCTTTCTATGTAAACATTTTGTGTCCATTACCCCCACCCACTTTAGCGTTTGGCCAATAAAGTCTCCAATAAAGATTGACGTGATGTTTCACAATCACTTCATGCAGGTCACAACCAACCATTTAGCTAGCTAGACATTAACTATTAGTGATGTGACTGCAGTGAGTGAGCATGGAGAAATACCTATCTCAGACAAAATCAAGTGAAGATGAGATCAAACTAGCTAAATTGAGAAAATTATTTTCAAGTAGTTCCAATGGCATCTTAGAATATAAATGGTAGGAAGCATATCAAAGTCCTTATTCTTATAGTGTCTGAGCATATGCTTAAAAGCAGGTTCAGTCATTCTTGATAACTTCGAGCTCAGTATCGCTCTGCGGCTGCGCCTCACGTCAAAATGCACTGAAGCAAAGTGTAGTGCTACACAAGCAACTTTTATGTTCCAATTTACAGAGCCAGGGCAATGTAAAATACAATTTTTTTTCAACACTCACAGAATGGTAAGCTAGTGAAATGTGAGGAGATATTTGTTGAATTTGACTAAGCGTATTAGTTTACAATAGCCGACTTTAGCTTTAATGCTGCGTTCACACAGAACACGACAGAGGGCAAAACGGATATCATGTTAGTGGACGAGAGCAGGGCGGCAGAATCAGTTGTGGCCGGCAAAGAAATGACGCGACGGCATTTACCACCGGATGACCGAGGCGCCCTCACACGCGCCGAAAAACGACATTGTGCAACAACACTAGAATACTAGATACAATACAAAAATAATTACATAACACAGTTGCTACTAAATCATTTTGTTGAATATAATTTTAATAAATTATTTGTAAACAATGCGACATCACTATAGCAACTGCCATTCCATTGGACTATTATGCTGTGCAGTCCAGAAAGTGTTTGCCGTCTACCGTGTTCCATGTTAACGCAGCATTCGTGATATGATTATTCCGTGGTCTTTGGAAAACAAGTTTAAGTGGGGACCACTGTAAATGTCTAATCCCACCTTTCACATCTCAAAATGCAGTACCATGTCCAATAACATTTTCACGAATGGAAACTAAAATGTCTAATTCCATCTTTCACTGACAAAAAATCTACATTTCACATCTTCTTTCACCCATGTGTTTTTTGGAAGTTTTTCCTTGCCCGGTGGGAAGAGCAGGTTAAGGGGGTGTTGTTTGTTTACATGTGAAATGTAGGTTGTAAAGCCCTTTGAGACTGCAATGTGATTAAGGGCTAAAAATAAAATTGATTTGACTTAAGAACCCCTGTTGTAAAGCATATGGATTTCATTTTGTAACCTACAAAATACCAAATGCATTCAGTTCTGACAATTACATGAACCGAGTAATTTGCATTCAACACAAACCTCCCGATCTAAATGTTTGTAGGTTGTGCAGCAATATACTGTGCGTAGATGCAGCTGGCAACACCTTGCTAGGCAACACACATTCATAGTCTACATAGCATTGTGCGTTTGTCATGAACAGATTAAGATGGTATTGTGGCAGTAATTGGCTGTTGCCAAGACCCCACAATCACCATTCTAAATTATTCCCCAATTAATTCTGTCCAGAATCTTGGTTGATGCATTGGAAAATATAAGCATCTTAATGCAGTTGGATATATAACTCACTTTGTGTGGGCAGGCTATCGTCCTGGGTGCATCATCTTCTTTAATTTTCCGTGGCTTCATTCTACAGTGAAAAATAAAAGATTGTCGTAACCAGTGACATCTACTTAATCGGGAAAATAATTGTTTGTATAAGGCTATATGAACACATTGGCTGCTACACTTACCGTGCAAACTCTGCCAGTTGTTTGGGGTCTGACAAGTCGATTCCTGGTATGCCACCTGGAGGTAGTTTCTTGCCTGTCATGTATTCAGAATAATCTGGGGGGGAGTTCTCACCAATCTGTTCTTCATGGTCTATGTCTTTCTTGTCATCTGAGTAAGTGAAATAACATTTTCATACGGTTAACTATCACCCAACATTTCAATACACTTTAAAAACACAAAAACTATTGTGAAGTAGATGAAGGTGGGTTGATACAGGGTCCCCACTGTAAATGTTTAATTCCATCTTTCACTGACTAAAAATCTACATTTCACATCTCAAAATGTACCACGTCCAATAACATTTTGATGAATGGAAACTATAATGTCTAATTCAATCTTTCACTGACTAAAAATCTACATTTCACATCTCAAATGTACCATGTACAATTACATTTTGATGAATGGAAAATAAAATGTCTAATTCAATCTTTCACTGACTAGAAATCTACATTTCACATCTCAAATGTACCATGTACAATTACATTTTGATGAATGGAAACTAAAATGTCAAATTCAATATTTCACTGACTAAAAATCTTTATTTCACATCTCAAATATACCATGTACAATTGCATTTTGATGAATTGAAACTAAAATGTAAGCATGCTGCAAACAACTGTATCTGACATTCCGTGGTTAAACAAAAAACAAAAATATACAATTCCCGGTCTGGACTTTTTAATTCAGTGACATTCCAGAAATTCCATGACCAGTGGGAACCCTGAGGATCGCATTTTTATTATAATGTACGACGATCAAATGTATAAAACGGAATCAGAAGAAAATGAAAATTCGTTAAGTCAGTCAGCACTCGTGGTTGGCTAAATACAATATTGTTTGTGTGTAAGTTTTCTTTATTACAATCTGCTTAAATGGAAGCAAAATAACTAGATCGTGTCATGTTTGTTAAGCCCAACAATACCAAATGAAACCATTTGTAAGACCGCATTAGAACAAATGTATTGTAGAGTCAATGAAAGTGTTACTATATAATAATGTTATTATCCGAGATGTGTTCATGTCCAACAAGCAGTTCCCCGCACGCCGTGTACATAGCTAAGCAAAGCTAATGTTAGCTCGATTGGCTAACTGTTGCTACGGTCTTGTGACCAGCCATACCAGAGACATACCCCTCCTCTTCCCTGGACGAGAGCAGCGTTCAAACTGCGCCACAGCGGCCTAGTGCCACAACCAGCAGCACATCACTCGCTCCCACACTGGCCGCCATCTTCCTCGGCCAAATAAACGCCATTTTTTCGGGCCGCCATACTTTCTACACCGGGGAAATATGGCGGCGCCCATCAACACATAAAACATGGCTTCCCATAAAAACAAAAACATTTCAAATGGATTATACATTGTTCAGAGGGGGGAAATCTGTGCAATTTTAGGCACCAGACAGAGGCCTAGCGAGGCGCGGCCGCCACGTAGGCAGAGACAGAACAATGCTAGCGACCAGCTTGCACGAATTCAATCCAGAGTCACAACTTACCTGATGCCCACATAGTAACTGAAAACTCCCCCTCCAAAGTCTTTATTTGAACCTGCTTCTGTTCCCATTTTCTGCCCATGTCTCCGCCGCTCAAATAGCTCTTTTTGCTGCTTTTCTTCCCACTTCCTCCCTTTCTTGATCGCCCGGACGAAGAGCTTTTACCCGCGACAGTAACCAATGTCTGTTCGATATAGTCCTCCTCCACAGCGGGGACTGGGACAGGAATGAGGATTTGGTCCTCGTACCCATCGTCTGTGTTAAGTTCAGAATCACCATCACCCACCACTTCTTCTCGGGTTTGCACCAAAATCACCTCTTGGTGATGGTGAAGTGAATGTGGATCATCCGAGTCAAGAGGCTGCAACGCGATCATGGGTTGATCATCGTCGTCTCCAACAATTGTTGTCTCGATAGTCTCCACTTCGACTTCGTGGAACTCCACGATTTCAGCTGGCATTTCTGACCCATCTGTTTCTATGTACAGAGTATCACCCGATGCCATTTTCCCCACTTAAAATTAAAATATCTTGCCGTCACTACTGCCTACTCAGCCTTCCTTCCTCGATAACACAACTCAACACAGTTCAACTCTCGTCGCCACAACTCTCCAGTTACGGAGTCTCGCGCGACTTCACAATACCTATACTATAGGGTACATTTCATGATTGTCTACAAACAAACAGAAAAAAATACATTCTTGCAAATACAAAACACGAATTGTTGTAAATAATATTATGGCTGTATTATGATATTATATCATACTGTTTCACTGTAGCATGCATAAGGCACAATGCACTTAGGCCTACTTTTATACTCAGTCATTTCATGTTTTATTTGCCATATTGCACCTAACTTTACATGTAGTTTATATATTGTCGTTTTTTATTGTAATGTGTTTATTCCTATCTTTTTGGTGTACACGGAGACGTGCAAAGTGCGAATTTCGTTGTATGGTTTGTTTTAAACTGTACACATGACAATAAATATCTTTAAACTTGAATATGACGTGTGTGTGTGTGTGCGTGCGTGCGTGCGTGCATGTGTGCGCCGCGCGTTTGTGTTTAATCTGTGAGTTCCATATTACGCATTGAAAGACATAAATCATTAAAAAAGCGTTTAGATTGCCGTGCTCAACCGACCATATGACGCGTTCCTATTCACGGAGTTTAAACGTGCGTTAGCTCCTTGGAGTCACGTCAAACATGCCGGTAAATTAAACGCACATTTATGGTGCCCAACATAGGTTTGTTAAAAGCGTATAGCCTCCATTTGCATAAATACTGTAACAGGTGCCCAAACAACTTTTTCTCTGTGGGAGGAGTTTGAAGTCACACCTTAACATCCTCAGCTTGCTTAGAGTGGGTGTGCCTCGAATACACGCTGCACAGTCAACGGTACGACTGGTGAAGAGCACTGCGAGGGCAGATATGGGGAAGGCATGTGGAAGGGGAGACTTTGAATGGGTTTACAATGATCAACCTCATACATCAAGAAGAAAAGAAATATTAGGTAAGGATGATTATTCAGAAGATTTATGTACGGGACTATAAAACAATATAAATTGTATTTATGCGAACAGTTTGATTTATGTGAAAAGTAAATGTAGTCTTCTTAACCTTTTAAGATGTCTGAGTTCAAGATAAGCCTACGTGGTAGCCGGTTCAACCTGTTTGCTGTTGCTTAACAAGCCATCAGCTTTCAATAGAAAGGATATCAGCATAGGCTACTGCAAAGGCCGACTGAAAGTGTTCAGTCTTCCTTCAACTACTATAAAACGATTTAATAAAATTGAATTAAAGTCTAAAAAGGCACAATCTACAATAGCAAGTGTTTAACTATTACGTTTTGATGTCAAATAGTGTCAAAGGTCCTTGTGTGCTAAAAGCCTGTGAAGCATTATTTTACAGGATTTACTGGGAGTGGCTTTTAAGGAAAATGAACCTGTAGGATAAAGTAAGGGGAGTGTAGCCTATGTGAAAAAACTACTGTTTCACACACATCATTTCAATAGTAGGAAGCAAATGGTGGATGTATAGGCTATAATAGCGCTGTTGAGGTACAGTAAATTGACAAAGATGTACTCTGTTTACTGATGGTTGGGTAGGGAGCAGCTGCAGATAATGCAATGGTCATCAGATCGATATGCTCATATTGTCTGTCTCATCTTGTCTTGACTTTTCATACATACAACCTTGAGGCTTAGATCTGCACACACATTATAATGACACATCACTTTATATTTCTACATAAATGGATGGATCAGGTTTGTGACCTAGTTCACCTATCTACACATTGAATGGTGCTCCCAGTGCCAAATGTCCTCAGAGCAAAATTGTACATGTTGATTGTAGGCATGGGACGATATGAAAAATGATTATCGCGATTATCCTGGCCAAAATAATTGTGATAGAAGATATTACCACGATTATTTATTATATTATTATTATTATTAAACTTTTAAATTATATAATAAAACTCTTAAGCTATATACTGGAACCCCTTTTTCTTAAATTTGGTTATACAATTATTTTTATTAGCATGACATGTACAGTATCTTTTTTGTCAGATTCTTTTTGTTTTGATACCAGTATTTTAACTAATTCGATTTTTTTTATTTTTTATATGCCGTTATATACATGAATATCACGATAATGGACATCCACCATGATATGATTATCATCAGTATTTTTATCGTGATAACTGATTATATTGTAGATCGTTTGCAGCTGTCTTGGCTGGGGTAGCCTATAGGTTGGAGTTCATCATGTGTTCCTTTGCCGGTTATTGTTTCGACACGCTGCGACTGTGTGTTTTGTTTTCTGTCAGGTTGCCTACTAGTAACTGCGTGACATACCAAGCAAGGCTATTCCCTAGTTTTTGTGTTTCTTGTCATCTGGCATGCCACCTGCACTCACTTCTTCTGGCATGTTACAGTTGCATGCCAACTATAGCAGTCTATATCGTTCCATATAGCACTGATGTTGTTTGGCTGATTGTTGCTGTTTTCTTGTTGATATGGCACGGGAATATTATAAAATAACAATATTGTTGGCTCTCAGTGTTTTAGCAGCTTTGTTTAATTGTGCTATTCTTGCCTTGATGTTTGAAATAGGCTTAAATCACTTTTGTGGCATATTGCCATTTTTCTTACCTTGTGACTGTAATATTAGTCTCTGTGTGGACCCAGTAGTGGATTGACTGAGACATTGGCAAAAATAGAGGGGGAGGGTAAACTAAGCACGTCACAATATTCTGGTGAAATGCTGACCCCTAATAGTATGGAGATTGTCATTTTCTTCACATAGCACCTTTAACATTCACAATCCGGTTATCAAGACAGAACAGTTTTTTCCAATGTGGCAAATTACAATCAAGAAAACATGAAAGCATTGTTATTGTACTTTTTTAAATCCAATTAAGATAGTTCACTGTGCCATTTTTCATTGAGGACATTTGGCACTGACATATTTCATTAGGACATCTATTTCCAGTTGAACACGGGATATTACAAAATTATATTCCATAGTACTACCAATGACTTTCATGAAGCTTAATAGAGGAAATAATAAATTTATCTTTGAAATACCAAATTCTTTAAGTTCTATTTTAAATAGTTGTGTGTCTCTCAAACTGCAGTATTGTGCTCATAGCAGGTGTAGCTGACAGTCGAAAGGCTGGCTAAGTAACACATATTTCTGTTGTTGACAAACACACAATGCAATGTGCAGAAAGAGGGGATTATGTAGTGTAAGCAGAGTAGGATAAACTTGGTTGCTAAGTTATCAAATAGCCTGTTCTTCCTTGTTTGAGTTTTGCTACCCTGTGATAATAACAATGTTGGATTTGTTTTGTTTTTTTTCTAATATTATTTTAATGTTTTTAACTAATTTAAAAAAAGTAAAGCATAATAGAAGCAATAGTGTTAATACTCTACTATATTTTATAAGCTGCATGGCCTGTTGTGTTCAATGGAAATTTGAAATTGTCATTACAAATATTCTTATATTTAGATATTACCTGAGTTGTCTATTTAAGTTTTTCATTTTTTGTGATTCCCTATCTGAATATTTATTGTATTCATCAGGTTTTGATGGTGTTTCTGTATTATATGTGGTTAGTTATGGATTTAATTTCCTGCCCAGTGGATGGATTTCAGTTTATATACTGATACTTATATACTACTTATACTATACTTATATACTATACTTAGATATGAATTCACACACACAATTGCATTATGGCTATAATCAATTTATTCAAACATACTTTAAATGTTTTTTCTTATCACAGGTTTTTGCATAATGTAGTGCACTCGGATAATTCTCCTTTAAGTCTTGATCTAATCTTTAAATATTAAACAAAAAGTTTGTGTAAAAAGACAGAGAAAATGGTTAAGCCTATAGGGTTTATCTATTGGGTCTATCTGTCACTGACACACGCCTATGGTGTCAGATTTGCATAGACACTAATCAGAAAAAAGGCAAATTAAGTGCATGTTTGCATTAACTCTTTTAGGATATTAGACAAAATATGTATCTTGCAAATATATTCGTTAATGTTTTGAAGTTGACATGTTTTAAATAGGGGACTTTGTGATTCATGACTCCCAACAATAACATATTCAGATCTTAAGACGACTATATGGGAATCAACCATTTCCATTTGTTACAAAAATTTTAACTGGGCAGGATAAAACCACAAAAGCATAATATGATAAGCATATTACTGAAGATAAAAATGTGTGTGTGTATATATATATATGAGTAGAGAATAGCAATATAACATAATTTACGTCAAACTGGGCCGCACCGCCCTTGAGTTTGTAGAGGAGAGGGTTGATGAACCCCAGGGCGGGCAGACCTTTATGAAGCTAGCGTTTGAATTCATGTTCGCATATATCATGCATGCAATATAACTAAAATTATGAATTAATTATTAATATGAATGAATTAAAAATACTGTATATATTCCAGAATAATATTTCAGAACCCCTAATGACTCTGTCACTAATCTAATCACATTCTTTATCCTTCTCCATCCACCCATCTCTCTCCCCAGCCAAGTATCCAGAGATCAAGGTCCTAATGGGTCCAGACCCCCATCTTAAGTGGGTGGTATCAGGCATGGTTCTAACCCAGCTCCTAGCGTGCTACATGGTGCATGATCTATCCTGGAAGTGGATTTTTTTCTGGGCCTATGCATTTGGTGGCTGTGTTAACCACTCCCTGACCCTTGCCATCCATGACATCTCTCACAATGTGGCTTTTGGAAACAAACTGGCAAAGTGGAACCGCTGGTTCGCCATGTGGGCCAACATTCCCATCGGGCTGCCATACTCTGCCTCCTTCAAGAAGTACCACATTGACCACCATCGCTACCTGGGCGGGGATGGGCTAGATGTGGACATCCCTACGGATCTTGAGGGATGGTTCTTTTGTACCCCAGCCAGAAAGGTTGTCTGGCTCTTTCTCCAGCCTTTTTTCTATGCGTTACGCCCCCTGGTGGTCAATCCTAAACCAGTGTCTCAGCTGGAGGTCCAGAATGCTGTGGTCCAGTTGACAGCAGACTTCATTATCTACTACCTTTGGGGGCTGAAGCCGGTCATCTACCTCATTGCAGGATCTATCCTGTGCATGGGTCTCCACCCTCTCTCTGGCCATTTCATATCTGAGCACTACATGTTCTTGAAGGGACATGAAACCTATTCCTACTATGGATCACTTAACTTGATAACGTTTAACGTTGGTTATCACATGGAACATCATGATTTCCCAAGTATACCTGGCAGCAGATTACCTCAGGTAAGAACAGACATGAAAAGGCATGGCATTATTAGATTGAACACTGTTCAACGACTGTTCAACGACTGTTGAACGATAAATTAGCTACCAGTTTTCTATTGTAAAACTAGCCCACTGTAGATAGCCAACCTTAAAGGTCAATTAGAAGAATGATAAGAATAAGGATAATTCTCAGCTATTTGGTGAATTGGGAACTGAAATGGCTTAAAAATGTTTGAAATCTGTTGTTTTACCCAACTTCTATTATGGCATACAAGCTAATTATATTTTGCCTCAAGTTTGATGTAATTTCTGGATTATAGGCAATCATCTATCCTCTCACTCATATAGCCAAACATAAAATCAGACAGATTGGGGGAAAAAAGTCTGTCCAAAATTACATTTGGAAATTGAAATAACAACAAATCTATAAGGCTTAAGCAGAAAAGGAAATATTGACCGGCTGCATTGTTCTATGTCCAAATATTTACCATATTTGTGTGATTGACTGCATACTCACTGTCTTATTACTCCTAATTCTTAGACATATATATTTTTTTCTCAATAGGTGAAGAAAATTGCTGCAGAATATTATGACTCCCTGCCTCAACACACTTCATGGTTCAAAGTATTATGGGACTTTGTGTTTGATGACAGCATTGGCCCCTATGCGAGGATTAAACGAGAGTACAAGCTAGTCAAGAAAGAATAGATCTGATCGACTGTATAGGTCCCATTCCAACTATTCATCTTTGTATCAGTTAATGTACAGTTTGTAATTGTTTACATGTAAAGTGGATAAATACACAAAGAGAGAGAGGAGATGGAGAGGGAGAGAAGGTACTCTACAGTATATTGCCTGCTAGTATACCAACTACAAACATAACAGGCTCAGCTTTGTGGTTGTTACATTTCCTTTTCAAAAATAGCTACTTGGTCAAATTCTTTTAAAGTAGGCTACCTATTTACCATAGTACAAAAGACGTCACATATCTTCGCATCAACTGGATTTATAATGCCACATTTTAAGGTACCCACCATCACATTAAATCACTGTGTTATACCTGAAGTCATATCAAAATTGTCTAAAAAGTACCCTGAAAGGTACTTTTTAAGAATTGTTCTTTAGAGAAACCACTTTCTGATGTTCAACTCTGTCTTTGTGTAATCTGTAAACAATTTGTAATCACGTGTAATATAGTGTAACAAAATAATTTATATTGATAACATTTTTAATACCATTTCTATTTAAATATTGTAAATTAAATATGCTAAATAAGAGAGTAAAACACAGACTGAACAAAACTATAAAGAGTGCATACAATAATGTCATCCTGTGTCTTATTTGTTAAGTGGATATCTTGCCACACAGATTAGTTGAAATAGAAAATGCAAAATCCTCAACTGGTTTCTATTACTGCCTATAGAAAACAGGGTTACACAACTGTTTTGACTTGAAACCCTTTGAGAGGTCTGAGTGGCTGGCATTTTCTCTACTGCTCACCTATTCTCGTCTCTACCCCTTCCGTACAGCCATGCAGCCATGTATATTTATTCATATATATTCATGTTTCAAACTAAAAGGTGATCTGGGGTAGAAATGCAAGGAATGTCCCTTTCCTCTCACATGAGAAGATTGAGTTATTGAGAAACAACACAGCACAACATCATGTAGATTGTTTACAGGTATATTGTTTTAGTAAGTAAATTAATTCACTTCCAGTTTTAAAATCAGAATGTAGTGTGTAATGAATGTGAGCAAGTATGCAACAATCAATAAGAAACCAATTCCTCCCAGTGAACATATAGCTATTACCACAACATACCGTTCCAGCACATTTTATACTAATTCTTTTCTCACCCATTGCCAGAGCAACCCATATACAGCATTTCCCCCATAGCTACCATTTTGAGATTTAAACCTTTTAATACTATAGAAAGGGGACAATTCATGGAAACAAACCACTATGGTAAACGTACCACCATGTGTTTTTTAAGTTACATTTTTTTAACCAAATAAAAACAAAACTAATTTATAGAGAAAGAGGGTCATGCATATTGGGCGGTTCACAAAGCACAGGCTGACTAATAATCACTAATATCTATGCTAAAAGAGGTGGCACATTTACAGTTACGGCATGTTTTGTGAATGATCCCCAAGGACTGAGAATGGGCCATTTAAGTAGCTCAACTGATAAAATTACCTTTTGTTCAACGATTCTGGAGAAAATACACACCAGTTCCAAAAAGGCTGTACAAAGCCTTTTTAAATTATAACCCAGTTCTGAACAGGTGAGTCGGCAACACAAATTTTGCCCGTATTGTGCTTTAGTTGTCGTCATAAAACATATTGGGATCAACAACCAAAAATAGAAGGTAAATATAAAATGCTGACATAAATTGTGTGCAAGTTTCCTTTTCCTTCTATGATATCAATAAAACAATAATTGTCGTCAATGGCATTGTCAATATCATCACAGTTGTTTAAATAAAACAGTAAAAACTTAGAAAACAAAACTTTTTTTTATGACTCGGACTTGAACAGAGAATCAACACTGGGCTGACTGAGTCTATAGATACACAGAGAGGACCACAGCTTCTCCATACAGTACGTGAGTATGTTCATCCTTTGATCCATGTCTATACATCATCTGACCAATGTATGTGTCCTTCCTTCCTTCCTTCCTTCCTTCTCGCTGTCCAGCAGACTCAAAATGTTGCCGCAATATTTCTGCACATGGCATCACGGCTACATGAGGCCACAGAAAAAATAATGAGAGAACATTGCGTGGTTCTCATGTCTGTGCATCTGTAAGTCCAACGTCCTCTCGCAAACGTTCTCCACTCTACCCCCAATCCCCCCATCCCTGGTGTGGGAATTAGGACGTACTGATCCTGCCAATTTCTTGTCTAATTGCTATGAGAGAGAGAGAGAGAGAATTTACACGCACACTGAATCAATGGATATTTGCAATTAAACATTACGTCAAACTGCCAATGCAAAAGTAGACCATTATAGTGAGAGACATTATTACATTTCCAATCAGTTCAATCAATGTTTTTTGCCTAATTTATGGATGGATCAGAAGCAATAGTCACTTACCATTAATGATTTCATCTTTCACCTTATGCAATTCACGTACAACTTCATCCAAGATTTCCTGCAAAACAATATGTTATTTGGTGCAAGGTTTCCTTATTACTGTATGTGTCCCATACCACCTTTTCAATAACAGGACAAAGACATGTTTTTACTGTATGTAAATCTACCAACCTGTTTCATTCTATCAAATTCTGTGTCCGATTCACTGGTGCTACCAATAGGTCTCACTCTGCGAAGAAAAACAAAACAAAATAACGTGTAATGCCAGAGGTTTTCTCCTTTCATTTAATCCAATTCCAGACCACTTTCACAAAAGTGAGAATTGGTATGCCAATTTATACTCTTGTGAAGATTGTGCCACATTTAGTCATAGCTGATACAGTAGAAGGTCTGGGCATCCCCTTGGTTACCCTTTCTCAATGGGGTTTTAAACACCTGATTGGAAGGTAAGGTGCTGTAAGGTGCTGTATTAAAAGCTATTTAAACAAATTACAATTGTTTTGGTTCGTACAGTACTGTTCATACAGTACTGTACTACTGAACTGACCTGGACACTAGAGAGGACTTTTCTGCAGAGTTAGACCGTTCCCAAGGCTTCTTCAAAGCATCTGGTTAGGGGAGACAATAGATTAGACATTACACAGTACAGACTAGAACAGTATAATATCATTCTTAAGCAGGGCAATACAGAACATGTACAACAACTGAAATACTGTTGGCTGAATAATAAGAAAACACATTTATGTTGTGGTAGAATGGTGGGGGGGTGCATTGTTTACCTGTAGAGTTCTGCTGGCCACGCCCACTAGAGTCATCCTATAGGACACAGAAATTCAGTTAAATAAAAATATGTTAATCTTCACATTATTAGATAAAGAATACCTTTGTACTAGGGGTGTAACGGTACACAAAAGTCACGGTTCGGTTCACACCGCGGTACAGAAGTCACGGTTCAGTACATTTTCGG
>JAODUH010000015.1:2772702-2784370 GCA_027564835.1 Typhlichthys subterraneus | reverse complement strand
GAGAGAGAGAGAGAGAGAGAGGGAGAGAGAGAGGGAGAGAGAGAGGGAGAGATACAGAGAGGGAGAGAGAGAGATACAGAGAGGGAGAGAGAGATATAGAGAGAGAGAGAGAGAGAGAGAGGAAGAGGGAGAGAGAGAGAGAGAGAGAGAGAGCGATGGATGGAGAAAGGAGGAGGAGTGTCAGACTGAGAGGAGGACGAAGGAGTGCAACAAACAAGAAAAAAAAAGAAAGAAAAATGTGAGCACAATGAAAAAGCAACCAATCAAGAGATGAGAAACCAGGATCTTCAAGCAACTGAAGCTGGTAGCAAACATCACGTTTCAAGAGTTGAAACATTGTAAATAAAATAATAATGCAGAGGAAACAACAGAACGACCGAGCGTGGTCACAGAGCATGTGACACCCCCCCCCCGTAGCTGACAGTTTGGGGATCTGTCTTTGCGTTTGAGAGAGGGAGCGGGATGGGGGGAAGGGAGGGTGTGGTGTAGTGGGGGGGGGGGGGGGGGGGGGGGGGGGGGGGGGGGGGTGCGCGAGGGGGAAGAGCAGTGCCTGTTCAGCACCTGTTTGCTGCATGTGGTCTCTGTTGTGGCTCCAGATACACTGGGCTTTGACTGACATATCACAAACACGCATACAGCCCTAAAACCTACAGCGGAGCAAACATCAATCTACTGAAGCGGTCACATCCTGTGGTATTCCTTCAGAGACCAAATAATGTACCTTTGTGTGTGTGTGTGTGTGTGAACATATAGCGGCGGCTTGTGTTTGCTCAGGCCTACCTGAGCCTGATGTTCGTCGCTCCCTATCCTTGTGCGCCTGCATCTGATGTTGTTCCACCATCCTGCAGACAGCAAAACAAAATGGCGACTCATAAATACACTTGTTATAGTGCCTAGGGTTATAGGGCCTGAATAATTGTATTAATGGGACAATAACAGTGCTATGAGATGCTATGGTAGACTATGGGGTGCGTTTAAGGAATTGTGGCCTGCTGAATTAGACCTAAAATGTATATGTGGCACATTACAGAGATTGGTATTGCCACCAATCACAAAGGCTTAGCACTGACTAGCACTGTGATCAATATGATCAATGTTCAATTGTAAGTCTCTGCTACCTCCTCTGTGCCTCGCTGTCCTCTGTGGATGGCCCATTTTGGCGTTGGACAACAGGACCTACAAAGGAGAAATACATTATTAACACGACAAGACGCAGGGAGTGAGGACAATGCCCGGCCAAGACTCCCGCCATGATGTAAGCCTCCTGATAAGTGATAAGCAAACATGCTGCATGTAGCACATGTTGGAGCGCCAGCGCTACAGAAATAACCCAGACCTGGCGCTGACAGCCAGTTAATTCTATAAACTGATGCAAGATCAAATGACGTGTTCCGTTGCCTTTATGTTCCCATAATGTTTCCTCTCTCTCTCTCTCCTCTCTTTTTTTTACGTGTCTGATTGTTAATTGAATATTTCCCCCCTCTCACAAACATCCACCTCTCTGGTTTTTGCTTAACCCTGAGTCTCATTTAATATTCACATTCATGACACAGCGAGGCAGTTGTTATTCTTCCCTTTCCATTTCCAACAGGCACATGTTTCTGTGGATGACTACAAAACATTGTGTGCCAACATTATTGTGAGTTTCAAAGGGTACCATGGTGATTCCAGACTCAAGCTCGGGAGTGTCTCTTCAACGTGGCAACACAGCCACGCCTTATAATAAGTCTTACATGTAACATTAAGCGGTGGGAGGTAGTTTATTAACAGCAGACCACAGCAGGCATCACATGAGTGGCTGCCATGCTGTCCCACAAGCCGAGCGGGCTGTTAATAACCCAGCGGGCTCAACGTGATGCCAGCCACAGGAATGATAATCAAAATAGAATCTGGTAATGGAATAGATTAAAATTAAGCAGCACAGCATAAAGGAAACATTAAACAATGTCACGGTGCCACCAACTAAATAAAAGGTAATCACTTAAAGGCAGGATTAATCATTCTCAAGTCATTCACGGGTGCCACCAACTAAATAAAAGGTAATCACTTAAAGGCAGATTTAGTCATTCTAAAATCAAAACAAACTCCCTCAGAAGTTCCGCACTACACATTGAAACGCATTGTGAAGCCAAGTGACATTGTCGCTGTGAGCAATGTTCAGCACTTTGCTTATATTCTTATTTACAAAGCCAGGGCTCTGTAGAATTACCATCATTTGATCATTTTATTAGCATGCACAGAATGGTAAGACACCGAAATGCGAACATTTAAATGTTCAAAAGCCAGAAATGAATTCCACAGGTAAACAAATTCCTTGTTTTTCTGTAAATAGAATGTGTGAGCCTCCTTGTTATGACATATAACAGAAGGACAAACAGCTCAGCGCTATAGAGTGAACTATCTGCACGTTGCTCCCTCTACCCTGCTGAGTTAGAGCCCCTATTCTGAGTCAGGGCATCAGGGAGTGTACTTATCACATAGTCTCAATACCAGCCATTAAAATTCAACGCCCACGGAGACACCAAGAGCACCCAAGGGTGATATTTCCGTTTGCTGTGCTCAGAGCAAGTGCGAGTGTGCCGGAGGATGGAGCCCTGGGCAGGAATCGTGCGGGCAGTCAACCTGAGACAAAAGCGCTGTATTATTTTATTTACAGCGTTACATGTACTATTTAAACTTGTGCTACGTGTTCTACAAAAAAACAAAAAAAAAAGAGATCACAGTGCACTTGGTGGTGAAATCACACAGATGTTTGTTAATTAGTCGCTGAGGGGTCATTTTGTGCAAGGTGTCATTTGCTGCGGGAGATCCCATGGATCTGTGAGAGATCCATGGGATCATGGTGTTTTCAGCAGGGTATTTTCAGCAGGGTGTTTTCCTCCGTCTCTGACACGCTACTGAACTGTGCTTGTTAGCTCATGGTAATTATCAGCTCAGCAGACAAAGCTACACATTAAATTTAGACAATATTCTGTATCATAAACATTTTATTAATAATAATAATAATAATAATAATAATAATAACTACACACACACTCTACACACACTACCCACACTACAAACAGCCCACTGTGACCAAACAAATGAAAGATTATTCTGAAATATTAGAGATTGATCTTAAATTCAGAAATCAGTGATACTATATAAATATATCACTCCACTGATTTAGTTGACAAACCAATCATGCATATTTGAGGAAACTGCTAAATGTTTTTGCAACATTTAATTTAATTTATGCTTACAGCCTAAGTATCATTCATAAATCTTGACATGAGGCTTTATAAATAATCCTCAAATCCTCAGACACTGTTCAAGAAACTCAACATCTAACAGTATAAGTACACACTTATAGTACATTACGGATGTTATTTAACATTAACTATTGTATATGCTCATTAACTATGAAATATTCTCCACAGAGAGCTTAAGAAGTTGTATTAGCACCAGTGCCAAAGGTTATTATCAAAACCAGCCTGTCTGCAAATATTAATGAGGTAGATGTGAAAGAAGCAATTATCTCTACCTGTGTGTGTGTGTGTGCGTGTGTGTGTGTGTGTGTGTGTGTGTGCGTGTGTGTGCGTGTGTGTGTGCGCATCTATGTCTCTGACTGTTGCTATGGTGAAGCTAAAGAAGCAGGAGGAAGCCTAGGGAAAATGACCACATGATGATGCTGGCTCAGTGAACCAAGCAAGCACAATGTGTGTGTGTGTGTGTGTGTGTGTGTGAAGGTTCCTAATTCTGGTCCCTATATTTACTGTAAAATGGCAAATACCCAATAAATAAGTGAATCAAAATACCACATACCACATACACACAGAGCACATTTCAAGAACACAAAAAGCATTTCAGCCTGCAAAAACACTAACAATACATCTGCCTTCTCTCTCCCACATCTACTGTAATAAGTAATACATTTAGGGCAGGCTTATGAGTATCCATGCCTCCAATATCTGCAAATGAACATAAACATAAGTTGTAAATCTCTATCCAAGAGTTGCACTTTCCATTACACGCTAATAATTTTCTAGCAATTCAGCACAAATTGCATGCTTCTAAATGCGGCTCAGTTGGTTTCTGTTGACACGCCGTACTAGCTAGCTGCAGGGGCGTCAGACCCCAGAACGAATAGCTATCGTTATGACACTAGCTAATGGGGATGCCAGTAAACAAACAAACTTACTGAGGGTGATGATGGTCGACGAAACCCTTCTGAGAACACCCGGTGATGGTGCCAACATCGTCACACACACACACACACACCTTTTTGACTAGTGTTTCATCTGGTATGGAAGTGGTTCGGTCGAGGCTAACTATCCAGCAAAAGAGCCCAACAACAGCAGAGCCTGGGAACAGGCGCCCAGACGGGTAAGTTGTGAATGCAGGAAAAAGCCCCGCATCGCCACCAAGCGCAGAGACACTTTTGGCTTGTGCTTGGAGCCCCATGAGCCCACTGCGCCCAAAAAAAGGATGAGACCCATGTGAGCAGGGCGGGATAGGACAGGAAGGCTCCATGGGAAACATTAGCCAGGCCGCTCACCAATAAGAAATCTACAGGGATGGATAGGGATGACACCGGAGTACTCGCACACACACACACACGCACGCACGCACACACACACACACACACATAAGTAGCTTGTAACCAAAGCTGTTTAGAACATATTTAGTAAACTGGTAGGGTTAGGCTTCAAACACAGGTCAGGATCCTGACATAATTTATAGTGGCTGTCAAAATACACCCTAAAACACGCACACATAAGCACACACATACACACACGCGAGCATATGCTCACTCACGCACGCACGCCCGTACATATACACACACACACACACACACACACACACACACACACACAGACAGACACACACACACACCATCAAATCTTTAGAAGTGCTTCTGATGTGTTTCCTATGTCTTTCATTAAATAACAAAACAATGCAGCATCAGTAATAGCTCTGATTGAGGGAGTGTCAGCCTTTACTTATGTAACGTCTGGGACACAGCACTGGCTAACTTCGTCCCGCCTACTTGACAGGAGAGGTATTGTGATTGACATGCACGACGACAACTATGTAACTCAATGACCAAATCGGACTTAAATTTACAATGAGGACTTTGTTGGAAAACTAAATGACACTACTCTTGCTGTTTACAGGTCTTGTAAATTAGTTACTGCTTAAAATAGATTAAAATTGTAGATAAAGCACTGCACTGTAGCCAATGGAAATCATAGTATCATAGTATCACTTTCCGAAAGTCAGAGAGTCCTGTGTCTCTTACAAGGGGAATATGTATCAAACGTTCAGCACAGAGTTAGTGCTAATGGACGGAAGAGGCTGGGACTACCAAAAAAACAAAATAATATTGATTTATGCTACTGTTTACGTTTCTCTCAACAAAATCGACGCCAAGCTGCAGGATGCTGTATTAACCAGCAGAGGGTGATACAGCTCTGTTAAAAATCCCATGCATGAGCAGAGCTACTGCAAAAATGTCTCAGACATTCAGTGCAGCCAAGAAAATACCTATGTTTCTAATTGTCTCCCAATCACGGTGTTAAGTACGAAAGAAGACACATAAATGCTGTGGGGGTGTGATAACATAACTAGCCCCACACGTACCAATGATTTATCAATGTCATTACGTTGACCTGACAACAGAGTAAATCTACTACATACACACACACAGTACAATTACTGTAGCATGACACAGTGCAACAAGTGATTACCGCCACTGTCGGGGGAGCTGAGGACGTTGAGGGCAAACAGCATGGCGTTGGAGAAGGTGGTGGCCTCCTCCTTACTGGCAAAGTTCAGCCCGTACACCTGGCGGGCATCACGCCACTGGTGGAAGGTCGGGGTGGCCTGGTTGTACTTCAAACCCTTCACGATGGAGTAGTTGATCACCACCTTGACGGGAGTGAGGGAAGGAGAGAGAGAGGGAGAGAGAGAAAGAGAGGGTAGGAGACTGACTCATTGACTTGACAAGTACGAGTGCCCTGACGTTTACGATGCAGTTGTATTTCCATTTTTGTCAAAGGGACTCAAATTGACTGTAAAACTGAATGAGCAGAATGCCTATTTTTAGCCCTGACCTGTGTTCAGATTTGTAATTACCATAGCACAGCTGCTGTTAGGTACAGTTTAACTGTACCTATGAGTTTTTTTTTCACAAACGTGTCATGGAAGTTTAAAACACTGTTGCTAAGAGCATTTTGTTTATATTAACAATGTGCCCATTTGATTTAGACTACGTGTGTTCTGATTACAACATGAATTATGTTATTAGCTGTGTTAATATTTTTGTGAAAAAGGTTAATTTAAGTAAAAATAAAACTACTGTTTGAAATGTATTTTTGTCACACCTAGACATCACTGTACATACCGCGGCTAAACTAAATAGAAACGTGACAATAAACACAGGTCTAATCATTATTTTACTACTCCAATCACACATAAATAGCAGCAGAATAGATCAATACAACAGATTTATTTATATAAAAAAGTCAAAGATTTTAATGTATTGGACAGGTAATTTTGTGACCTAATATGTGAAATATTCAAATGAAACCACATATTTCATAATCTCAGCTCTTTGTGGCAGTTACCCCTATATTACAGCATAATAATTTTATTAGGACAGAAATCACAGGACATCTGAATCAAAGATATTGGAATAATAACAAAGATGGATCATTGTAAGGTATTTCAATAGAAGCAAAAATGGAACGCTTCCGGTGGTCTGTAATAAGTGGTGCGCAACGCTTACCTGCTGGTCTTGCAGCTTGACCCCGACCACTCTGAAGGTGTTGTTGGCAGTGTTGTGGTAGATGTTGATGCGGCTGAAGCCCTGCTGTCCTGGCTTGATGGGCACCCACTTCTTACTGGCGTCATCATAGACCATTACAGAGGCCCGGGCCTGGCAGATACTCTGTTCACTGGTGGAAGAAATATAAAGGACAACACTATTTGTAACATCAAAAGATGCTGCCTACATGTTGTTATACTTTGGATTTTATGAGCACAGTGATCATCAGTTCCAATAGATAGTGTAGTCTTCATTCAAATCTGCTGTGTTCCCTTGTGTACCAGGACAAAGTCAATATGGCATATATCGGTGTATAAAGTATAAATATAGTATAGTATGTATTGTATAAATATATATATTACTGTACAATATCTAATCCTGAATGTGAATGTTGCTGTGCCAAATGGAACAGAATCAATGGGCCAGAATAACTGTATAATTTGCTTTTAGCTTCTTGGGCTGCAGGGAGACACGCCTTCATACATTACAACTATAAGTTACCACTTTTGGTTGCCACTGTGGGAACCTGACAGTGTGTGTGCACTATGAAAAAGGGAGGAGCGGCCATTTTGAAACCCCATAAAGAAGTCAGTGAAAAACCTCAACCGCAAACCGAGCCCTGGAAAATTCCCCTGTGCCTGCCGGCCTTTACTGTGGCTTGGGGGCATTATAAAGGCACATCCCTAAATGTTCAGAGACACAGGGATATAGGCGTGTGCTGTGGCTGCTTGGCAATAATGTTAATAAGAACACTGTGTCTAATCAGAAAGATAAACTAACAAAACACATAGACGTGTGCTCACCCAGCCTAGGTAACGCGTACACACATAACACACACAACTAAACAATGAAATGTCTTGTACACATACACTTACACCACAGGACAGACAATCAATTTCCCTGAAGGAGTCATATTTGACAATACATGTTTGGTTCTTTAAGTTATATAGGCCTTTCAACATTAAAATATACACTCAGCAGGTTTGGTTTACAAACAGCTGTATGAGAGTATGCATACTGTACTGTTAAAGGCCCCATCCTTCAATACCATCACAACAACAATGCAATAACACAAGTGCAAGAGGTCATTTAGATTTTAATGGCGATCAGGTCAGAATCTAAACTGTCAATTTTTTACCTTAAAGTTGCAGGGACACGCACACACACACACACACACACACACACATGCCATTCTGTCAACCCTGCTCTCATTAGCAATGAGAAGGCTGAGGACTAAGAGAGTTAAGTATTGCTCCTCGTCCCCGTCAGGGCCGGGCTCTCTGGATTCAGTGATTCAGTGAATACATACACAACAACAGTATACTGTAGGCAAAGCTATTTGCTTGTGTGCCTCTGAGATCAGGGGTGTCATCGAGGCATTTAAATACACGGTGTTAACATTTAAATGTTAACATCTAATCATCCCTTCCCTCTCATTTTCCCTCCCTCTCAATCCAATGTTGTTTTAAATATCACTGCTCCAACTAGTGGTCCATTTTATTGACCTTTCTCATACAAGGTTTGGTCATACTCTTATGCTGTGACTTGTGTCTGCATTTAATATTCCCTTTTGAGGTCTGGGCGCATTGGGAATGTTATATTCCAAAACATGATATCCACCGTTAAGTACTAAAAACCCAACATGGAACGTACTTTAAGAAATGATTCTGGGCAAGAAAGTAAAGCAGTGCATTGTGTGTCATTGTGAATGTTCTGCGTCATCATGAATAGAATTAACAATGGAGTAGAATGAATAGCTTTAAGCAATATGAACCCCTAATCCTTAGTGCTACAGTGGAATGTTCCCGTCAGACAGATGATCAAGGTGTTTTTCTTTCCATCTGTGTGATGATATGGATTTTGCAAATGCTTTTAAGGATGATATATGAAGAGAGGGAAAATGCATGTAGTTGAAGGCCTGCGGTGCATTTACACATACAAAATGTTACTGTAAAATATAGTGTAAAATGTATACACAGAAGTGTTACTGTAAAAATCTAAAATAAATCCCAACCATCCCATTCCATTGCATTCTCTCTGTGCTGCTGGATGAGTGAAATGTGATGACATACACTCTATATTGAATGCTAACACAAAAATAGCTTATACAGCCTGTACAAAGTGAAACAATTACTCGACAGGAAACACATTTTAATATTATCAGATGTGAACATTCTCTACTTCAAACGCAACCATGCCCGCTTCAAACACTACTAATACTTCACTGGAGATGAAGTTAAAAAAATCAATGTGGAAGTTCTACAGAAAACCAATGAATACTGCAATGGCGTTTCGGAAAAAAACGAAGAAGAATATCCCACGTGAAACATGATTTTCGTGATTTTTTTAAGCGTATTTTTGCTTGTTAATTTTCACTTGACATTCATACAATAAAGTGAAATTATAATAGACAACAACTGAGATATGTCTGAATCTATGTTCACATAGATCACATAATCACATAACAGATACACACTTTTTACTCAAGGAAACTATGAGACCAACAAATCACGAGCAGAGAGAAAGAAGGGAATGTCAGAGGTGACTAAATCTCTCTCTCTCTAAAGGATCTTCTTACAAAAACAAGCCCTATTTCTGGAGTTGTTTGGAGCTAGCATGCCTCAAACCTGATGCTGTCAGCGTCCGTTCACTTCAACAAGTCAGAACTCTGCTACGATAGTTAGTGGGGGCAGAGCCGGGGAAGAAGTGCGTCTCGGTGGGTCATGTGACAAGATAGCAGCAAATAGGAAACACAATAGCTGTTTATAACAGCTGCTTCAGCAACATCATAGGTCCAGAGCTATGGTCCAGAGATGCCATGATGGATGACGCACCCAACTGCTACTGTATATGAAGAAGGAAAGGACTGAGAAAATGATGAGAGATGAGAGAAAGAAAGAAAACAGTTTGAGAGGTCAAAGGAAACAGAGAGTCCAGTTTGTGGTGAGGACAACACAGCATGTATAACCTCAGAAAAAAGACCTACATCAAAATGCATTTCAGAAGCAATGTGATAGACGAACTACTGTAATAACGTTAACAGTTAAATAACACAGGAAACATGCATTTTGAGCTGAATAAGCTTGTGCATTAAGCTTGTGCAAGTTTCCCACCCTTATAATGACACTGTACTTTCACTGTATATTGAGTCAGAAGGTGTCTGAAGGGGAATGTAATGCATGGCAGGGCACACCATGGCAAGGCAGGGAGGTCATGTAAAAACTGTTTACTGTAAACTAATGTTGACAATTAAGGGCAATTCCTCCTAATATACGACAAATGATACATCTATAAAACAGCAAAAGCATTTCCCCACACCTAGTGCTCAGTGTTTTCAAGTGAAGAGAGCATTCTGGTTTGAACATTATGGGCTGCCTATTCTACAGGGTGGTGTTGTTTTTGGTTCTTGCCCCGGCAGTTCATATTTCCTGGCTGCGGGGAGTGCTTTTTCTTTTATTCTTTAATCTATTTTAAGATACTATTTACTCTATCTCTATACAAAAAAATACAAATCACGAACTCAGACGAACTGCCACTTCAATATTAGAATTGAATTAAGAGGCTCTTTCTTCCTATTTGTATTTTATTGTAGTCTTATTGTAATTAACACGATTATACTACCGTATATAAAATGGCTTGCCCTGGTTTTATTCACCATTAAGAACAATGAGGAGGGAACAAATACAGCTATCTTTCACCTCAACATCCTTAGTTTTGTCTTCAACATGCTGAGCAGCATGAGAACCATGTCAAGCAGGCCTTACAGGCCCGGGGCAAACAGAGAGCCTTGTTGCCAGGTTTCTGAATGGAGCAAAGCACTCTTCTAGGCACACATGCATGTGCCTGTCCCCTGCCTCCATACACACACATGCGCGCACACACGCGCACGTGCACACACACACACACACCCACACACACATGCATCCCCATTCACCATGCACGCATACACACAGATTCACTCTACCAGCATGCTCCATTAGCAGAAAACTTAATGCTGGAGAGAGGGATATGCACTGACCTGAAATGTGTGTGTGTGTGTGGTCAGGGATCTAACCACTGTTAATTCTGTTCTGGTCAGCATCATACTAGCAGTATTTTTGAGTGGCAGGGCTACTGTTGCCAATGATATAAGCCTTTGTTTCACACTACCGTTACCGTGGAGGGTACACCAACATGCCTGTTCATTCAGCACAGCGGCTGGTGAGAATAACAGCTACAGTATGATGCATTTTGGACCTATGAGGATGGGAAACCTGTAAAGGATATGATGCCAGGGCAAACTGTATTAAGACAAGACTGTTGTAGTGCTGTCTTTCAGATGTACACTGCGTTGAAGCTGTTGAGAATGAGTGAACAGTTAAAATATGTCTGAATGCCTTGTCAACTGAAAAATGTAACCATAAGATGAGTTGAAAATCAAGCGTTATAAACGTTACATGTTAAACTTCACTATCACATATAAAAACCATGCAAAATGATAAAGCAGTTACTTCCACCACACCAGCATGGCACAGATGAGTGCTATACACAGCAACAGACCAATTAATCTACATAAATAATTCATAAATGTCACACAAATGTCAAACGACAAACGACAACAACAACAACAACAACAACAACTGAGCACAGCCAGAAAGACCCATGAGTTCTCATCGTGTCATTCCGAGTTGCTACTATTCGTCTGGTCAGCGGAAGTGACGTTGTGCGATTGTTTAGTAAGACAACAAATCAAACGTTATTTTTCTGTGGTCCAAATCAGTGTCAATTCACGCATCTTGTCGCCTGGGAGTAGGGGTGCACGATATTGATCAAATGTGATATTGCGATATTGATCATGAAAATTGCAATATCGATATTAAT